>PVKM010017317.1:0-26036 GCA_004027735.1 Carollia perspicillata
GTCATGAAAGGCAAGGACTTACATCCAAGATTATTCTATCCAGCAAAGCTATCATTTAGGATGGAAGGGCAGATAAAGTGCTTCCCAGAGAAGGTACAGCTAAAGGAGCTCATCATCACAAAGCCCTTATTACATATGAAATGTTAAAGGGACTTATTTAAGAAAAAGAATATCAAAACTATGAACAATAAAATGACAACAAACTCACAACTATCAACAACTGAATCTAAAAAATAAAAACAAACTAAGCAAACAAGCAGAACATAAACAGAATCATAGATATGGAGATCATTTGGAGGGTTATCAGCATGGAAGGGAAAGGTGAAGAATGGGGAGAAAGGTACAGGGAAGAGGAAGCATTAATGGTAGATACAAAATAAACAGGGGGAGGTTAAGAACAGTATAGGAAATGGAGAAGCCAAAGAACTTACATGCAGGACCCACGGACATGACCTAAAGAGGGGGATTACTGGAAGGAAGGAGGGTACCTGGTGGAGGGGGCAAAAGGGGAAAATTGGGACAACTGTAATAACATAATCAATAAAATATACAAAAAATCTGCACCTAAAGATGTGATAATAGGTACAACAGAGGTGAACAGAGGGTTGCACGGCAGCACTAAGAAACAGCACATTCCCCAGATTGGGGAGGGAGAGACCTAAAGAATTAGGGCATGGGAAAGATGGCCCCAGTCTGAGAAGAGGCCTGAGTATTAGAAATAGTATAGGACTTTAGGGGAAGTGCAAACAACTGCACAATGGCCTTACTCAATTACGCAGTAACCACATTTTCCAACAGGTAAACAAACAGTAATTTCAAAATTCCAGAACTTTTCTATTTTTGTAAAGACAAAAAGGAAACACCTCCTAGTTACTGGGGTGACAAAACTTTCTTATGGCCTTCTCACAGTTTATTTCTGAAAAATCGTTGTTTATTCTGGTAGCCTGAAATTCTGTCTTTTCTTAGATAATAAAATTGGGAAAAACTATTTTTTATTTTTTATTTTTGGTTTCTAGAAAACTTAAAGTCAGACTTTATATTCAGCTGCCTTCTAACCTCTGTCCATCTTGCACAAGGATTACCTTTCATTTGATATGTCTTCATGTTTTACCTTTATTCTGATGATGTATTATATGAATCCTTTATGCAATTAGGTGGGTTATGAATAATAACAAAGGAAAAGGATCCAATTATTTTTTGTTTCCTCTGGGCAATTATCTCTACTACAAATGATAAAATTGGAAATAGACTGGTGAAACTGCACAGTGCAGTAAAGATGATATTCAGAGTTCTAAATTTATTTATTCGAGTGAATCCTAAATTGGTTAATGACAAATAGGAAAAAGAAATTAGGAAATACAGGAATGAAGTTACATTTAATAAGCTAAATTTTGCTTTCGCTTCATCACTGACCTTTAACAAATCATACTATATAATGATCCAACGAGCATATTTTGTTTCAATGTTTTCATTTCTTCACTACCAGTACTGTTGCATCATTTGCCTTGAGAACCCACAGTGTATGTTTCAATTATTTCACCCTAGTTCTGAGTCGGAATTCTGTTTTGGAGCTGCTTGGTGCGGCTTGCAGTATGCCCTCCTTCCCTTAGGTGCTTCACCCTGCAGGTCAGTTTTGTAGCCCCTCCTCTGTCCAATAGGGTACAGTTGGAAGAAATAAGTTTCTGTAGTTATTTAGATGACAAAGGATGTATTATAGAAAATCAGAGGCTTACACAAGTTTTAGAAATATTGAAAAGGTGAGCTTTAAGTTCAATCTCCAGGCAAAGCTTCCAGAATGAACTATATGGAAAGTCATTTAGAGAAGTTACCAATGTCACAAGAAGAAAGATAAAAAACAGGCCTTCGGTTTGTAAGAACACCTGATAGAGCTTTGGTCTAGGAATCAGAAGACAGACACAATGGGAATCAGAAAACAGGCATAATAACTTCACTAATTTGAAAAAACCTATGCATCCCTATGTTCATCACAGCATTATTTACAATAGCCAAGATCTGGTAAAGGCCCAAGTGTCCATTAGAAGATGACTGGATTAAAAAAGCTATAGAATACTACACAGTGGAATACTACACAGCCATAAAAAAGGAAACCTTAACTTTTGCAACACCATGGATTAAGGTGGAGATTCTTATGCTAAGTGAAATAAGCCCGTCAGAGAAAGACAAATACCATGTTTTCTCACTTATATGTGGAATCTAATGAATAAAATAAACTAACAAACAAAATAGAAACAAAGGCATGGACATATGGAACAGATTGAGAGCTGTCAGAGGGGAGCAAATTTGGGGAGCTAGATGAAAAAATGTGAAAGAATTAAGCGATAAAACATATATACAAAACACATAGACACAGACAACAGTGTAGTGATGGCTGGAATGAAGCAGGTGGGAGGTAAGTGGGAATGGGCAAAAAGGGGATGGAAAGAGGCTTTGCTTGTGGCAGTGGATACACAATGCATTGTGCAGATGACATTTGATTGAGTAGTACACTTAAAACCTTTATGTTTGTGAACAAATGTCACCCCGATAAATTCAATTAAAAAACATAATTACTTATCAATACCTCAAACTGAGACAGAATTGAGACAAATTGAGCACTGCTATAGATGTGAGTTTCTACACATTGGAACTTGAGAACAGAAGTAGCTAAAGCGACTGGAAGATGTCCTCTGTCATTCAGTCATTCTGTTTCTTGATCTGGGCACTCCTTAAATGAGGGCATTCTATTTGTGATACTTTATACTAACAAACAAATAAATAAATGAAATAAACAGCTAACTAACATGTAGAATCCTAGTTCTAAGGGAGACTAGAAAAAAGGTTGTTTTATTTAGTTTCTACATTTTCAGCCACCTTGGAACAGGAAGACAGGCAAGGAGGACAGAGCAGATGCAGACTGCCTACTCATCATCCCCCTCTACCTGTTACAGACCTGCCCATGCTGGGAGCTGAGACCCAGCTGTCTAATACTCAACTACTAAACAGTGCTCTCTCCTCCCTGACAATGAAGGTCCATTTTTAAAAATTACAATGGAGATAAACTGGTTTTAAGCCACACATATTTGTAATGAAAGAAATAAAGAAAGATCTGAGAGAATATGTATATAAAATGGAAAGCTCTGTCTGCCAGGAAGAAAAGATGAAGTTAAGACAGGGTCAGTGGGGAAAGGATAGTATTTTCAATAAACAGTGCTGGGTCAGTTATATATCTACAATGAAAACAAAATTATATTTTGACCCCTGCTTATACCAGATATAAAAATCAATTCTAGATGAATTGAAGATCTAAATGTGTTACAGATGAAACAATAAAGCTTTGAGGAGAAAATAAAGGAGAATGACCTTGAGCTTGCCACAGCTTTCTTAAACAAAACACACAAAAAAATGCTAACCATAAAAATGAAATAAATGAATTGAACATATTAAAACTGTGAACTTTTTATTTATTAAAAGATGACATTAAAATATTGAAAAGACCATCGATAGAGATAAGGTGTTTGCAATACACATATATGAGGACAGATTTGCATCCAGAATATATTTTTAAAATAAAGGAGTTGGCAAGAATGGAACAAACACCGAACAAAAAATTATATGTAAGTTTTCAATAAGCATGTAAAATATGAGCAACTTAGTCATCAGAGAAGTACATGTTAAAACCATAATTTCATAACACTAATCTTCACAATTATTAAAATAAAAAGGACAAAATACAAAGCATTGTTGAGGATTCAAAGCAATAAAATCTCATGAACTACCCTTGAGACTGAAAATTGGTATAGTCACTGTTAAATCTGAATATATACATGCTTTGTTGAGAGAGGGAAGTCAGGGGTGGGGAAGCTGAGTACCATATGATTGCACTTATCTAGAACACCAAGACAAGCAAAACTAGTCTACACTGCAAGATATCTGGATACTGGTTACTCTTGTAGGAGATGGGCATGGTAGTGACTAGAAAGTAGCAAGGGGAGGAGGAGTCCGGGGTGCTGGTATCACTCTGTTTCTTGATCTGGCATTGCTTAAATGAGGGCATCCCATCTGTGATATTTTATATTAACAAACAAGTAAATAAATGAAATAGCTATTGGAAAAAGTCAGAGTGTTTTTGGTGTATCCCCAAGTGTGTGTGTGTGTGTGTGTGTGTGTGTGTGCGCGCGCGTGCGAGTGTGCTGGAATTAAGTTATCAGGGATAGAACTAAGCCTCTGTGATTGTGTGTATGGGAAGATAGCTTTAACATCATTTCTTGCTTAAAATGATTTGAGCAACTGTTAAAGTTTCTGAACATTGCTGTTTAGCTATGAAGATATTCTGAATCCCATGATTTCTGAGATCAAAGTCAAAAGTTTCAAGCCATAAAATCAAACCTAAATTCATGAGGACTATGCATAGGGGATAAAAGCCTCTTAGTATGCACATTATTTAAGCAAGGCAGAACATATTCTCAAGCATCTTATTAATATTGTGGAGCACAAATATCTTGAGAGATTTTAAGTGAAAATTAATTGATTTTTGTTTTACTTTAATACAGGGTTTTAAAATTTACTTATGACCTTAAGCATTTTGCTTTTCTCATACAGCTTTTTATGTTCTTCAAGTGGTATTTTTTGGCAAAAATCCAGTTTTCAGGAATATAAATATAAAAGTTTAGGGAGATGAATTGAATTTTTAATAGTCATGTCAGATTACTCAGTAAAAAGTTGCCAATGAGGTTATATAAGACATACAGTAATTAATGTAATATATCCAGAAATTGAAGTTTGAAAAAATATCCTTCAGATATAATAATAATTATTTGAAGAAGAGAAAGATGAAGTATTAATTTTGCAAAAAGTTATTGAACATCTACTATTTTTTTGGAAATTTGAAATTTTTTTTTGGAAAAAAACACTTTTTGGAAATTTGATGAACCTATTTACAATTATATCAGCAAATATCATGAGAAAATCAAATACATAAATTCAAGGGAACAGAGAAACAACCCTTCCCCCACTGATCACTATTGTATATTCACTGATTCCTGTATCACTGAATATGTATCACAAACTGTATAGATTCAGTGAGCAAATGAGGCCTCAGCATTGTTATTGTCACATGGATGATTTCATTGCCTTTTCAATGGAATCATATGCTAAAAGCAACCCAATCTTTTCTTTGCATTAATTTTGTAATCGTTGTCATTACTTCTAGTTTTCCTACTAGTTTTTGGGACAGTTTTAGTCCCACTTGTTTTCTTTTTATGTTCATTATGAGAAAAATTTGTGCTAGGAAAAGAACTTGAGATTTTCATTTGTTAGAAAATAAAACTACACTATAATCCATTGTATATTCTTTTTCCTGATCTTCTAGAGAGCACACATTTCATTGTATCACTTAATGAAAATACTTTATTTGAAGTTTTTCTTTAATATAAAATGAATCACCTTCTTTATCCTAGAAAGTTTCTGAAATTTAAAATATTTAATTTTTATCCTAGGTCTGTCAGAAGGTATCCAGCCGTGAAATATGAAAAATAGAGACATGCACTGAAGAAGATACAAGATACAAGATACATTGCACATGGGACAATGATGCCCCAGTCCCTTCAAAGTAGGCACCTTAGGACTTCACGCAGTTCTCCCAGTCGTCATCAGTTGCCCCATCATATTTTCTAGAATCTCATCAATAGTCTGAAATTTCTTCCTTTTCAAATGTGATTTTAGTTTTGGGAAAAGTGAGGAATCAAAGGGGCACTAAATCTTGGCTGTAGAGGGGCTGAGTCACCTGAATGATTTGATGTTTCACCAAAAAACTCTGCATAAGCTGTGATGCATGAGGCATGCTGTCATGATGAAGCTGCCAATCACCAGTTGTCCATAGCTGTGGCCTTCTGAATAGTCCAAATAGTTTCCTAATGAGAATGTTCAAGCTTAACACAAACTTTGATACAGATTCATTGCTATACTTAGTCATTTTGAATGAGACAGCCACACAGTACACATGCTCACTCAATGGTATCTACTGCCCCCACTGACTAGTACAGTGAAGTTGTCATTGTTCAAGCATGCACATTCCAGTCTATTCCTCTTGGCTGCCAAGTTACATCAATGTCATGCAAACCATTCTCACTATATCAACACTGGTTGGACTTTTTCCAGACAGACATCATATACCTGTTAACATTTAAGTTGCCTCAATTTTTTTAAAGTAAGTATTTATAATTTATAAGTAAAATGAAAACAGATGATAATAAACAAATAGGATAAAGAACATAGATTTTAGAATTAGATCCTGTATTTGAAGGCTGGGCTATTATTGAGAATGCCATTGGCCAAATTGCCCAACTTTTCTGAATGCCAATTTTATTATTCTATCACTTATGAGTTGTATGTGAAAATAAAATGTGACAATTTATTATGAAGTATTTATTCATGATGTGCTAGACACTCTGCTGGACTCTGTGTTTGGAAGAAGATGTTTCCAGTTACCAAACACTTCAGTGTCCAAGGGATAGTGCACACACAATATTACCTAGCATAAACCTAGTACAGAAAAAGACCTTCCTATCTCAGGTCCCTTCTCTTTTCCTATCCTCTATTCAAAAGAATCTAAATCTTCACATTGAAATTCCTGCCAACAAAATATACCAGGCTTATGTTTTATCCAGACCATCAGAAATGGCACCTGGCTGATATTAGTACAGGCTAGACCAGTAAAGACAGAGAACTAAGCTGAACTTTCTATGTAGGGGAGCAAATCCAATATGGTATAGTTCTTTATCAAACAAAAATCTGTCAGCATGTACAGCCAGTTCAGGAAACAAAGCTAGACCTCCCATATATAGAGATCTGCAGGGTCTAGCATTACACTAGTCACAGGAAATGAAGTTCAGAGATTGTACTCTGGTCTCCATGGAGAATTACATCAACAAATTCCACAAACAAAACAAAACCCTCTGTTAAAGACCCAGGAAACTGGGAAGAAAACAAGATAAGGACCAATATGTAACATCTTAAGATAGGGGTCTTGTTTTTAGAACTGAGATAAAAGTCAAAGGTTGGCCACAACCAAAAATAAAACACAATCCCTACCTCTTGAGTATTTAATAATTATCTGGGGGAAAAAAGTCTCTTAAAGGATTTCCCATGTCACCGAGGGATATTCATCCTCAGCTCTGCTTTAGAGAAAGCTGTTCTCAGTTACATACGGACTGGAAAATGGAGTTCTCTAATTCTGATGTTCATCAAAATTTCTTGGGGAATGTTTATATGCTCATTCTCATTAGAACTGGGCAACAAACTGGCTACAAACCCAGAAAACACATGTCAATTTTCGGAAGTATAGCATTTCTTGGGTATGAAAGGATAAATAACTATTGTTACCAAGTGACTGGCAGACTCCTTTGGCAGCCCAGCCGGGGGAAACACATTACTCAGGCATCTGCTCTGATGGCAGAGCCCTTAGAAGCATAGTGCTGGCAGCTGGTCTGTGGGGTATGACCAAGAAACCTGGGGAGGAAGGTCAGTGGGTACTGCAACTCATAGTGTAGTACCTCAGCTCCTTCAGATGCTTTGCCTACAATATTAAGAAAAACACACACACAGGCACATTTAACAATGACAGTATCTTGTAGGAAGATTATTAAGACATATATTTGTCCATGCCTTTCTTATTTAGAGTTTCTGGTATCCCTTTGGTAAAGAGCTAAAGGGGGTGACATTCTTTCTGTTTGAATAAGAAATGTTCCAAATAGAAATGGGGTGCCCTGAAAATCGTGCTATTAATAGGTCATTGCTTTGGGAGGACAGAGACTGACAGAAAGAGAGAGATGATGAAGACTACATTTCTCGGTGATGAGGCGGGTGGTGTAGGTAGCTAGGTTTGTTCATATGAGGAGTAGGAAAGTTTATCTTGTTCCAGGAGTGACATAAAGCTGGGATACATTCTCACATGGTATCCCTGGACTGGCCGGACTTTGGATGAGATTTCTGTGGAAAATCTGGCACTAAGTTCCTGTGCTACTGTAGAGCGGCGTCCTTTGAATGGAGCACGGGGCAATTCCTTCTTAGTGGATGGTAGGCAGGTAACTTCTGACCTCTGCCATGGTTGTACTCATTGATTTTTCCTGCTTGATTGGCTAAAGACTCATTGTGATGCCTATTTTACCAATATTTGTTGCTTAAGTGCAGCCATCAGGGATAATTAATACTTTCAAAGCAAAAATGCTTTGCTTTTTATAAACTGTGGAGTTCACTACTTCCACCGAGATTCATGTGTGAAGTTGAGAGGACTGGTGCAAATAGGATACAAAGTTAGGAATCTCCTGATTTTTCAATTTTAAATATGCTCTTCACATAAAATTACTCTTGAAAAGGGGATTTTACATTTTAAACCTTCTGAAATATTCTCTCGATGAAACTGAAGTCACTAAAATGTTTCTTTATAACACTAAAAGTCAGTTCTCTATTCATAATGTACATATTTCTAATAAAAATTAATGAATTAAACATTAAAATTCATTTTACATGAAAGGAACAGACAATAAAATACTACCAGTGGAAAAATTATAAACACTGCCTTCCTACATAAAAATATGGAGATAGAAGGTCAGTGAAACTCTAATTCTGCCCCATCTCTTTAGCATGGATGAATAGTTACCACAGCATTTTCCTTGTTAAATTTCAGAGGCCTAACAACCATACTCTCAGCTGATGCAAAGGTCAAGAAGTGACCTTCCCTCCTACCCTCCCCCTCCATCTTATACTTTTCCAGAAACAAGTCATTCTGCAGAGTCCTGAGGAAAGCCAAATAAGATAATTTCCTTAATATTGTAGTCAAAAAGCATAGGGCTCTAAGAGTATAAAAATTATTCACACATTCACTCTCCTTAAAATTTTTCAAATGAGTAGTCATTAAAACATTTTATTTTGTAGGATAACTACCAGACTTGCAGTAAAAGAAATTCAGAGATAAGATTTTTATAATAAAACAACATGAACTATATTAATGTCATATTAGGTTGAATTTTTACTGCAGTTATGAAACTCTAACATTAATATTTTCTTATGAATTAAATAAAATTTGATTTTTATGGGCTGCTTCTGTAGCCCTATGAACTGTATTTTGCATGAATGTTTCTGAAACCAGAAAAGACACCACCATTCAGGCTGCCTGTCACTACCAAATCCAATAAGCAATGACAGCGATTGAATCTTTATGGGCACTTTATTCATATAGCCGGCGATCTAAGAAGATGGCGGGTTCACACCCTAACAGACCATCCTGTCTTTTCTTTCCAGGCCAACGTTTTTATAGCAGGGAATAAACAAGGTGCGGTGAGGGGTTCTGAAATTCAGGGAGGGTCAGGTAGACCCTGCAACATTCCTGTCCTGGGCGGGTTAGCTGTTCCCAGGGGCAGGTGGTTGTTTATCCCTCTCTGAAACACAACGGCCTGGATGCCTCCCTATCTCCCCACGCGATAATCTTTAGAGGTGCCCCACGAGGTTGGCTGTTTTCCCAGGAGCCAGGGTGGGCCTTATCTGTAATTTCTGAAACAAAAGCTTTAACATACACATTACTTGCTAGGCTTATAACTATTTACCTTAAACTAAAATTTTCCAACTCTTAAGTCCCCTATCATTTCTTACCAGCTAAATAATGAGCTCATGGATATCTAGGGGCGTATTGGATATGTCTTCATTTCCAACACCTGTCCTCCAGCCTTAAACCTAAGTTGATACTATTAAATAAATAAATATTAGTTGAATTAATAAATGAAAGAATAAGGAAGTGAATAAATGAATATATGCAATTAGTGGGCAGACAACTTTATACAATCTATCTTAAGTGTTGGTGAGAATGCAAAGAAAAGGCAACTCTTGTATACTATTGGTGGGAATGTAGACTGGTGCAGCCACTGTGGAAAACAGGATGTTTCTCAAAAAACTAAAAATGGAACTTCCTTATGACCCAGTAATTCCACTTCTGGGAATTTATCCAAAGAAATCCAAATCCAGCCTGGTTCATTTACCAAGAAACAAGTCAATTAAGCCTTTAAGGATTGAGAAGATCTGTACAAAAGATAAGTCAGTCTTGCAAATTAATCAAGGACTGGTAAATAGTCACTTAAACTTCAAGATAAAAGTTCAGCCACTGGAACACAAGCTGTTCCTCTTTCTCTCTCTTTGTGAAGGGGGAAGTTAATATGTTAATTCAAGTTTGTATTTCCTCATGTAATATATGAAGAATATGTATCAGTAACTGAGTTCAAGTAATCAGTCAACAAGGAGGGCTGATGTATATGAAAAATATGAGCATTCGCTCCTGGATAATCAGCTTTTCTTTTTTTTAATTAATGGAATTGTGAAGAAATAAAGACAGTGCTTCATTTATCTGCCTCTGGCTATCTCACTAAGGTTATCCAATTCTAAAGATACTCAGTGAGGGCCTACTGGAGAGTAGGTGATGGTGAGGGGAGGAATTCATACATATTTCCTAGGAGTCACAAGCCACTGGATTTTCTATACTTCCCATGGAGAGTCCCAAATAGCTCAACAACGGTTTCCTGATGACCTCAATTGAAAATTGAAAGGACAAAGCCAGGCTCATTTACTATTGTGACACCATCTGCCCAGCAGGCCTATGACCTTGTTAAACATGACTGCCATTTTACTCTTCGAGTTTGTCCCCAGGACTGGAAATTATGGGAAGTAAGGACAGAGCTAACCACTCCCTATAGCCACAGGCAGGAGATAACATTGGAACAAACTGCAGCCTTGAGTTACTCGCTCCAACTGCCCAGGGACCACACAACAGCAACCCCCCTTCCTTTTTTAGTCCAATTACAATCCAATAAAAGCTCAAAGACTCCACCCCTCAATGCTGATATCTGTCTCCACACCATGCCCATCTTGTCTACTTTCTTGGAGAGTAAATAAAAACTATTCTCTACACTCTCTTCCCTTTGTGAATTCTTTCACAGCCTGAATCACTGACCACCCTAACACAAATGCTTTTAAATTACTTACTATCCAATTTGGAGAAGGGTTTTTGTTTAATATCTAATTTTAAATAAATTTCCTAATTATTGATTAAAGCTAGAATTGTTTTTACCAAGTAACTGCCATTGTCTGAAATGAAAAATTTTCATAACTCTGTATACACAAAACAAACTTTAGTCTGCCTCTTGGAATTTCTTGACAATTATTCAAGAAATTATCATCTCATTTTAAAGAAATCAAGTCCTTCATGCTATACACTATTATTTTATCAAAGCCTAATATATATGTGTTGAACACAAACAAGATGGAATATGTTGGCATCTGTAATATCCTGCAACTTCAGTTGATATCAGAAGGCACATTTTTATTCTCATTAATATATTTTTTAAGATTTTATTTATTTATCTTTAGAGGGGAAGGGAAGGAGAGAGGGTGAGAAATATCAGTGTATGGCTGCCTCTCATGCGTCCCCTGCTGGGGACTGGCCTGCAACCCAGGCATGTGCCCTGACTGGGAATCAAACTGCGATCCTTTGGTTCAAAGGCCCACGTTCAATCCACTGAGCTACACCAGCCAGGACATTAATATTTTATATTCAACAAATAAAGTAATAAAATACTTTAAGTTAGTTATTTTAAGCACTTTTTATATACAATAGTTGGACTTAGGCAGACTCAGTGAAGTGAAATTATATTTTCTGATTTTACCATTTCCACTGAATTAAATCATATTGTTACTGGTTATATCCACTGTAGGCACTGACCCTGCCCTGGCATGTTCTGAGAACTTTTGCATGTCAGGTGACCTCCAGATTCTTGACTTGTGCAGGAAAGATTTCCATGTTTGAGTCCAGGTGAATGTGAAAGTAAGTTTAGTAAAGCATGGGATGGTGAGGCAAAGGAAGTACCCCTGGAGACAGGATCCAGGGTAAGCCCAAGTCGAGCTATCACCACCCACTGCTCCCCTGGGTCCAAGTCTTATCAGGACCCTTGGGGCTTAAGACAGAAAAAGCAAAGTATGCATCTGAGGTAAGAGGGGCACCAGCATGGCTTGAAGAGGAGCCTAGGTGGGGTTCTTTGTCCTGAGGGTTTTATCTATTTTCTGTATCTGGAATTTTAGAGAAGGTCCCAGGAGAGGATCTCAATAGAATATTCATTAGATTTCCAGGTGTGTTGTTTAGTATGCTTGTAACAGGGTGCAGCCAAGAGGGGTGCCCCAAATAGGGATTTATAATGGGGTCTAGAACTCAAGGTGTCCAGGAGATATTAGAAAAATATATAGGATATCCTGACCCCCCCAATTCAGAGCTAAGCTGGTGGATGGGACACATGGAGAAGGGCAATTGAGAGCTGTTTTGTATAACAACAGCTTTTCAGCTAACCTATGACGTGGTCATTTAACACATCTATAACCTTTAACTGGTGTCATAGATATGTTAGATAGCTGTGGCCCCCCTTTGAGCCAGGGGGATGGAAGTGACTTCCACCCAAGATGTAACTGGAAGGCAACTCCACCCTCCCCCCACCCCCGAGTTACAGTGCCTGCGTGAGAGCTTGGAGATGACTGGCTCCATGCCATGGGGCCATGCTTGCCCAGACTCACTATGCCAGCCCAGTAAAGCTGGAAGAATACAGGAGTGCTGGCAGGTGTAACTGATTATAGGAGGAGTCGGAAATGGGGCTGCAGAGGAAGACTGGCATGGGGATTTAAACCCAGACTTGGCAGCCATGTGAGGAGAGAACTATGTAACTTTGGCAGAATGGGACTGCATGGCTTTGGGGTGCTCCCTTTTGCCATGTGGCTTAGGAAGCAGGAGAGACTTTGCCTGGAAGAAAAGGCGTAAAAGGACTCTTGTTGATAGGCCACGAGAAGGTGCCGCATGGCTTTGGATTAACTGAAGATCCTGACAGCGACACAGTTTACGGTGCCTGAATCACGGACTTCTACTTCTTCCCTGAGATAGAGTACCCCAGATTAGGGCAAAGGGAGAAAGACTGGGTGTGCCTGTGGGTATCCTAAGGGACTTTAAGATTTTAATGAAGACACTGGGTCACTACTTTAAGTCTGTATACCTTTAAATAAACATTTCCTTTCCTTTTCAAAAATCTCTGGCATTGAGAGACATCTTTCCTCTGGGGGTGGGCATAGCAAACCTAGCAGGGGGTCCTTTTGGTTATAGTATATAGTACACTCCGCTTGGCCCTGTTCTGTAACATGCTGATAAATTAAAATGAGCATATAATGGAGTCTGGGGTCATTCTCTAGTTAGTTTTACCTCAATCTCAGATTAGTCTGACTATAATTGGTGCTTTGTTATCTATCTATCTCCCTGACTAAGGGGATTTAAAGATATCTTTGGTTAGGGAGGATAGAGTCTTGTGATTTATCTGCTGGCTGTTAATTGCTCAGCCATTCCTGCTATTTGTTCAACCATTTGTCTCAGTTTCCTCATTCCACTTGCCTGAGAATTTTAGTACTAACCTGCCTCAATATTAGTTCCCAAAGTGCTTACAAACGCTGATTTAATTGAAAACATAACTGAACAACAGCAGTGGTAGATATTCCAATACAAATTAAAATCTGCTATTGGAAGGAAAAACATTCCAAAGGATAGTTTTCCAGCTTGGGTTGACAGGAAGCAGGATTCTTGTTCATTGCTTCCTTGGGATATAGGAGTAAGAGTAGAACTTTCACTCTTCACAGGCAACAGAGAGGGTCCAGGGTAAGTGGGAAGTTCCTGGGTGCTTCAAAATTATCACAGAGATGATGGTATGTGGCCATGCACTTATGGAGCACTGCACACTGGTCTGATACAGCTGGGCATTTTTTTAATGGTTTTGTTCTATTTTGATTTGTTATCCTCACTTCTTAGAGCTTGTTAAAATTGGGTTAAATTTTAATTGTGTGTATATATTTTTATTATACTGCCCCTGGAGGGATTTTTATTGAAATACAAAGTACATATAAAAAAGTTGACAAATTCTAAATTATAACTTGATCAGTTTTTAGCAAGTCAACATGTCCCAGTTACCTCCTCACAGAACAATTATGCATTCACTCAGCAGATACCTGAGTGCCTACTAGATACCTGACACTGTGTGAAGTACTAAACATAACACTAGTGTGATAAAGAAGACAGACATCACAGGTTTTGACTTTGTAGCATTTGTATTTGAGTTAAAGAGACCATCAAAAACACGTGAACATGTTATTAATGATGATAATAAATAAGCAACAATCAAGATACTTGATAAAAGATTAAAAGGCAACACTTACTTCAGGCATTATGTGTGGTCAGGGAAGACAAAACCTGCCCGAGAGGAGGATGGAAGGACAAGACAGTGCAAGCACAGGTGTTCTCGGGTCCTGGCCCCCTGCTCCCCTTAACCAGGCTGTGTCAGCCGCGCTGGCCCCTTGCTCCTTCTTAATCCCAAGCCCAGGCAAGCTCCTGTTTCCAGGACTTTTCATTTGCTCTTCTGCACGGCTGAGAATGCTCCATTCCCAGGGACACGCACAGCTCCAATCACACATTTTCTTAGGGCTTTTAATAATATTTGTGTACATAAGAGAGGGATGTTTTATCTTTATTTATTCTCTAAAATTCCTATTTGATAAATTCTAGGTTTTTCTTTTACCTTCTATACGATATTCTAACAAAATGGCTTAATTATTCCACAGCTATAAACATGGTCACAACTCAGTAAGACTCATGATTTCATGGTTAAAAGGCCATAATTCACCTACTCTGGATTCATAAATTTTGGATTGTAAATGTTCATCAAAGTCATCAGTATGATTTTATTTTTAATATGGAAGAATAAACCTACCCCTATTGATCCATAGCTGTTTTTATTCTTAGAGGTTTGTGAAAGACTTTTGAAAGATATATTAGTTCCTGCACATAATTGTTTAGCACATACAATATGATCAATTGTTGATAAAAACCACTCTAATCACCTGAAAGAGTTAATTTTGATTCCAAAGTACCTTTTACTTCAAGCAGTTTTTAAAAATGTTAAGACTACAAAAGATAAGAAAGAAGGAGTTTCCATTTTCTTCAGGAAGTAGTATTTAAACTTCAGGGAAAACAGTTTGAATTTGTTTAATTTCTTCAGAAACTGGAATTGTTAATTTTTTCATAATATTTTAAGTTCAGAGGACAGTTTTGTAAAAGTCCTAACTCTCATGAAGAAAAATCCCACATGTGTTCTCTAGCTAGTTATATACTCAATTGTACATTCTTAACTTAGAAATTTTTAAAAAGTTGAAGAAATTCAATAAAAACCAATATTAATTAATAGTACCTTCAGCCAATCTAGTGAATTATGGCATGTATATTAAATTATTTCATCCTACACTGAAATACTGGCCTTCAAAATGCAACATATTGTTATTACTGGGAGCTTGATTCTGGCTAATTTCATCAGCTGTATTTAGTGTTTAAAGAAAAGATGCTGGGATTAGCTATTAACAAGAAAAGGGAATAAAAAGGTGACTCCAGCTATTACTGAATTCTTACCATGGGCCAAAAATATACCAGGCAGTTTAAATATGCAACCTCATTTAATCCTGAAAAAAGGAAAGACTTTCCTGTGTCTTCTTTTAACTCCACTTTCAATACTTGACTTTTGCTCATCAGATGTATAAGGCGGACGCCACACCAACCCGATGTCCAGCACCAGCTGGGTGTCCAACGATTTCATTCCGCTCTGATGAAGAGCTCAGGGCCATAAAACTGCTGCCCTCCCCCACTCCAGATGCCGACGACCACCAGTCCAGATTGTCACCTATACTTCTAACTGGCCGACTGTACGTTGGAGACTACCACGACCACTCCTCAGGTTTGATAATTTGCTAGAACAGCTCACAGAATTCAGGAAAAGAGTTCACTAACTATATTACTGAGTTACTATAAAAGGGCAGAGAAGAATGGCTAGATAGAAAGGCAAGGACAAAGGCACAGGTTCCCTATGTGGGAAGGGGCACTGAGCCTCCATGTCCTTTCCAGGTACACCACCCTCTCAGGGCTTCTAGGTATTGATCAACCCAGAAGCTCTCTGACCCTGGATTTTCATGGAGATGATTGATTCAACCTCCAGGTCCACTTCCCTCTCTGGAGGTCAGGGGGTAGAAGAGAAATTTCAATCCTTTAATTACAGACAGGCTGGTGTTCCTAGTAACCAGCCCTCATCTGCTGGTTATTTAGAAGCTTTCTAAAAATTACATGATTAACATAAACCTGGTTGTGGCTGAGTTTTTTATGAATAATAAGACATTTCTTCATCTTTACCACTGAGGGACTGAGGACAAAAGACCAAATATCTTAATAAAAGATGCTCTTATCACTTAGGAAATTACAAGACTTTTAGGAACTGTGTGCCAGTAATGGGACAAAACCAAAAATGCATCTCTCATTATAAACTACAATATTATAATCTCAATCATATCAAGATAAGGTATATGATACTAAGGACATTATGCAGGTGAGAAAACTGACCAGACTGAAGTAAAGTAACATGTCTAAGGTTACAGGAAAGGAGAATTCAAAATAAGTTGCTCCTTTTAAAAAAATGCTTTGACTAGGAGTCATGGGTGCATAACCACACATTTACTCTCATATAAATGAATTTTGATTTACTTTTTTCTATTATGTGTTGAATCAATTTAAATTTTTTAAGTATATTTTTTATTTTATTTATTTTTAGAGAGAGCAGAAGGGAGGGAGAGAGAGAGGGAAAGAAACATTGATGTGTGGTTGCCTCTCACAGGGCCCCCACTGGGGGACCCGGCCTGCAACCCAGGCATGTGCCCTGACTGGGAATCGCACCAGCAACCCTTTGGTTCGCAGCCCACACTCAACCCACTCAGCTACACCAGCCAGGGTAAATCAATTTAAATTTAATATTTTGTTGAATCAATGTTGCTCAGAAATTGGGAAATTAGTTTGGACAGCAGAATAAACTTCCTCCTAAAAGCAAAATTTTTGCATTAAAATGATATTTAATATGATTTCTAAAATAATTTTAAAGAAACAGTGTGTTAGGTAAAATAAAAACTATTATGAGTATCTAATAACAAAAGAAGGCTCTTTCCTGAAGCAAATGCAAGCTCCACAAAAAAAATTGTGATATGGACAGAGTTTGTTTCTGGAACCTGTGGCCATGCAGTGTCTCCTTCTGGTCCCTACCATACTGCCTGACAAGTATCTGTGTCTCTGGTCTTTCAGATAAATTCCCAGAACCACAAATTGTGCCCTGTGTTCTCTGTGTAGGAACCTCTGTCCTGGGCTGTGTCAAAGAAAAATTGCACCAGATAAAGATACACAGGCAAGGAAGACTCTATTCTAGACTGTAACAATTGAGGAGAGAGAACTCAGCTCTGAATACAGAGAGGGAACTGGGGATTTACAGCCAGCAGGCGGAGTAAGAGAGTCAATGAAATCACTAAGAAAAACTTGGGTAGGTATCAAAGGTGAGTGGATTCCTGCCAAACTGAGTTTATCATGTCAGTGGCAGGCCTATTTGAAAAGAGAGCTCAGAGAAGCCCAGCTGAAATTTGGGCAAGGAGGGTTATCTTTACCAATTACATTTTCCCCTCATTACGCCTTGTGAAACAGTTCCTTTGGAATCGGAATATCTGAAATGTAGCTTGGGCTTTCCTGTTTATTAGCTACTATGATTAAGCTCAGGTCACTACCTTCAACATTTGCTTTCTTGATTTGCAAAACAGGGGTAATAATACCCAAAAGGACTAAAATACTTTATGTGAAAGTGCTTTAAATGCTGTAAAGTGCTTTGAAATGCAAAGTGTTGCTAGCCGATAAATTCAAGTGATTATTTAATGTCTTACAATTTCCAGAAAACATATGCATGTAAAAGGTGATTTTAATGTCTTTATACAAAATACAGACAAAGATTTGCAATTTTAGGCCCCCTGAGACAGATAGTGGGATGGGAACATGTAGCATTTCAAAATAAGAAGTGAAATGTATCCTTTTGACATACAATGAAATGTATTTGTGATTTTCAAAATAACAGAGAAGAAATGTGGAAATTAAATTCTAAAAGAATTTATAATCAAATTATTAAAGCTATAGTTTTTGAAAAATAATTAAAATAATACCTTAAAGAAAAACAATATTGTAAAAATTGGTCCTATAAATTCACTAAGACATTTACTCCAAATTATCATTTCTTTTTACTTTTTTAAAAAACATGGACAGAATGAGTAAGATTTCCTTTAATATTATTTTGTGATAGTTAGGGTATTTTTTAACCATAAGTTAAATAAAAACCAACAATGTTGTGTGTGTTTATATTAATTTGTGAATCTGTTCATGAGTAAGATCACACAAATTTAACTATAAGGAGAAATATAAGGTCCAGATTTCATCTTTTCTATGTATGGGTGACCCGCAATGTGAAATGTGAGATGTTTGCAAATAACATAGGCACGGAACAAATAGTCAAATCAATTGTGGCTCACTGGGGTAGAAAATATTTTCACATTCTTTTCTTCATATACTGCAGTTTCTTTTGTCTGATTCCTGTAGAGGCTGCTTAATACTAATGCCCTTTATATAAGGACCAGCTATGCACAAGTTACCATGCTATATTTAGTTCCTGAAAATCATTTCTTATCCATAAAATAAATCTGGATGACTTGCATTGATATAAAGTAGAATTTATGCTTTTCTTCTTTCCCTTTGTCTATTAAGCTACTGAAAGTTATGCCCAATATCTAATCATAGTTACCTTTGCATCCTGTAGCCTTCACCCCTGACAGCTTTAGATTAAGCATTGTTATATATCAGTAATTGTCTCATCCTCCATTTCGTTTAAAAATACACACTAGCTAAAATATCCTGTAACCTATGTGGGTGTTGTTCCATAATTAATTACTTATTACCACTTAATCTGTCATTATTCTTAAATAATAATTCCATATTTTTCTAATTGCAGTATTTTTCTTCACTGTGCATCATACACAATAATGATACACTAATAAAAAAGTGAGTGTTGTTGTCACCTCCTTGAACTGAGGAGGGGAAACAACTATGAACTAAAGGGAGCATAACTGAATTAAAGGATTTTAAGAAACAGTCTAATTATCTTAAAAACCAAAGCAAATCCAGTAAAGATGGTTTCCTTTGGGGAGAAGTATCTCTCAGACTATCATAGAGCTCTATAAAAATCATTCATTAGAGTTAGTGAAGTTTATCAAAGCAATTCTTTTCTCACCCCTGTTTTTTACTTGATATACAATATTTTTATTATAAAACTATATTTAGATTATGGAAAATTTTAGAAGTGTTTATTTTTACTTGTTGGAGGATAAGTTTTATCTTTTGCATCAACAGAGCAATCACTGCTGAGTATATCTGAAACATTTATTGATGGCTGGTATAAGATATACATCTTTGCTAATGAAAGCAATTAATCTACTACCACAGATGGGTTCATACTAAGTACCTTTCCTGTGCAGACAGCACCTTCTTCTTTCTGGCCACATTTAAATCTTCATGACCTCATTTTTCACCCAGCGATGGTAATTTGTTAGCTGCTGACTGTCTCAAGAACCAATCTACCATCCTCCCTCTCTATTAGGATTTATGTGTTAAGTCTCCTCACTGCACACAGGACTGGTGCACAAACTGAAGAGCTTGTCGGTGCTGCCCATCAAACGGTGACATCACTGACGCTTCAGCAACATTTAAGAGGGGCTGGATTAATCACCTTGATTCTTCACCCCTCCGAACATCATCAGGCTGAGGGAAAGTCACTTCCCTAGCTTTGTGCATGTGAATTTTCTAATTAAAGAAACTTCTCTAATCCTTTTCCTCAAACTAATAGAGCTTGACTCTTCCAAGGAAAACTGCCACTGATTTCTCAGGAGATGGCAATTTTACACATCCTTTTCCCTGCTTGGTTTTGTCTGTCTCCAGTAACAGCGATTCTGATTTACAGTTTTTATGCCCAAGCTATTAGCTGACTGAACTCAATGCTCAGGGAAGTATATGGGGCAAAGTGAAGTCAGAGATTTTTTTCAAATGAAAAATAAAGTGTCGGAGTGTACTGCATGTGCATGGTTCATTAGTGCAACACACCAAAACCAGTCCTCAATACTATTTTAACAAATGAGAGATTTGC
Organism: Carollia perspicillata; assembly: GCA_004027735.1. Taxonomy (NCBI): domain Eukaryota; kingdom Metazoa; phylum Chordata; class Mammalia; order Chiroptera; family Phyllostomidae; genus Carollia; species Carollia perspicillata. The sequence continues at coordinate 20,148 of PVKM010017317.1, forward strand.
CATTTCATTACTATATTTAAAATTCTTAGCATTTTAACAAGTGCTATCACTTACCAAGTGTGGAAAATAAGTAATACGAAAGTGTTAAGATAAAAATTGAGGTTTAATTTTTAAAACTAATAAATAGAAAGTTTCTTACTCAATTATATAGAACATATATATTATCTTGGTTAAATATCATGGAATTAAAATAGAGATCCATGCTTAAGAAGACAGCCTCTCAAAAAAATAACATGAATCAAATTCTGGCTTTGTGATTATTCACTAGTTGTGTGGTCATGAACACGTTAATTTGTCATGTTGCACCTTATTTTACTCAAATCTCAGATCAGTATAGTAGAGGACAGTTGAAAACTCTCCATGTTCCAGAGGTGGAAACTACCTCGGAAACCACGTTTGTTCACCCCGAGCCACAGCATTAACACCTAGCATTTACAGAGCCATATTTTGAGATGGATAGGGATGCTTATACATACACTGTGTGGGGATGGATAATAAGGCTGATGTGTAAATGAAACGCTTTCAGGTTGTGCTTAACTGCAGAATCAAGGCATAAGGGACCACCAAATACTTGCATCCAGAAATGGGCAAAAGATGCTTGCCTGATTATTTAGTAAAACTTAAAATACATATTGTCACACCATGAAGCCTATCGCCCATCTTAAGAGAATAAAGATAATCCCCTATCATAACTAAAAGGCAAAGAGAGACAGAACAGGTTTTAAAAAATTGATTGTAAGTTTTGTTTTTAAAAAGCAAGATATGCCATTGCTATTGATTAGCATTTGAGGTAACCATAAAATTGGCCAGGGTCCCAGGAGTTGCCCCTGGCCGTCCATACACTGAAAACACGGTTCCCAGAATAAGAATCATATTCTCTTTCTCTTACTCTCTGATAACCAAAGAAGTTATGACTGATATCTTGCTTACACTTATTATAACAGGGTATCTATCATAAGCTGCATTCTGATGCAGCAGGCATACAAAAATGAAAAAAGTATTTACCTTAGAGTAAATAATGTACAGTATCTGAAAAACTTCTCCTACTGAAATAATTTTAATATCTAATATCCATTTTGACTAAAAGAATATAATTTATTTTGAAGTACTTTTAAACTATAAATATGGCTTTTTTACAGAAAATGATCACAGCTACTAGAATTCCACCATTATTAATATATTGTATAGGGTGTGAACACCTTTATTTTTAATATCACCTCTGGGGTCTGCAAATTTACTTTGAAGAGAGAGACACTGTAAGAGAGAAGAGTCCAGAGAAAGACAAGTAACACATGATTTCACTCATATGTGGTATCTAGTGAACAAAATAAACTAACAAACAAAACAGAAACAGAATCATATTCAGAGAACAGACTGACAGCTGTCAGGGGGGGAGGGGTTGAGAGGCTGGGTGCAGAAGGTAAAGGGGGTAAGCAAAAAAAGCAAAACAAAACTCATAGACTCATAAGACTCATGGTAAGAGCCAGAGGGAAAGGGGCTGGGGAAGGAAGAAGAGAGGGTAAAGGGGGATAAATGAAGATGGAAGGAGACGACTTTGGGTGCTGAGCACACAATACAGTACATACATGATGTACGATAGAATTGTACATCAGAAACCTAATAATTTTATTAACCAATGTCACTCCAATAAAAAATAAAAAACTTTAAAAGGGGATATATTCAATAAACATTAATTAACGTTTTTCTTCACTTTGACTGTCAGGATTATTGAGTTGGCATAAAAGGGGATTAGAAGATTTAACTATTAGCTGACAGGAATGGCAACTATGACTGAAAATCCTAAATTATGATGTGTGATACATAGTTGAGAAAGATTTAAAAAATACATTATACAGAATGGAAATTAGCATTTATTATCATTATACATCTTTTAAAATCAAATCTATATATGTTATGACCTTACATGTACATATTGGTTAAAATATAGTTAAATTTTTCATTGTTATTTTATTCAGAGCTAGAAAACATATAAAATAATTATTTAAAGGGGGTAGGGTGGGTGGAGGAGTGCAAAGGGGGGAAACTGACACAACTCTAATAGAATAACAATAAAAAATGATAAACTAAAATAAAATGATCAATTCAAAAAAAAAAAACAAAGAGAAACTCTTCTACCAACATTAGAAAACATACTCAGATTTTTTCAGAGACAGTGTAAGATTTTTTATGTCTACAAAATTTCATTAAATAAAATCTTGTTAGGAGATGAAGGCAGTTTCCTTTGTTTTTATCTTCCAATCTTCATGGATTGGTTTTTTAAAGAGTAAGTTTTTTTTAACTTGCTAAAAATTCTGCCAGATGCTTTAGAGGCAGATTCCTCTAGATCTCATAACAGCTCTGGGCAGGAAAACCCCTTCTTCACTATATTCACCCTGAGTTTGCAGTTCTTCATTTCTGGAAGCAGCACCAGAAACTGATCTTAAGTTAAACAGAGACTGTGCTCCATATTTGAGTAATAAACTGATTTTCTTTTTATGGCACTGTGTTAATATGTTTAAGTACATTAATAGAAGAGCATGCTATTTAATACAAACAGGTTTTCAAGAAAATCACTATGCCCACACACACTAGGAGGACTTCATCTACATACAGCAGCAACTCTAACCTGCAGTAGAGATGATGTCATTGGGTGTTAAGTGGCCCTTCATACATTCCAGCCTCAGAAAGAGATAACCTGTGAAAGTCCCAAGAGCCTGATTTCTGCTGTGATAGTTTTCAGCAGACAGAAGACATGTTTGTTTATGTGTATGTGCAGTAGCTATGGAATTCTGAGCTTTATTTTATTATTTGTTTTCAAAAAATGTATGTAATAATTGGATGAAGTGAATTGGCTACTTTGGACCAATGGGAGCTTGTTTTATTTATTAAGATAAAGAATGTTTCTGGAATCCTTTGTTCTCTGAGTAGCCTTGTGTTCTGTGTGCACGTTTGTTTGTTTTTTTAATTTGTACTCTCACAAAAATCAGCAAACTTCATTTCTTAAAGAACTCTCTCTGCTTTTTGTCAATACTGGAAGATTTCTGCTCCAAAATCTTTTTTGAGCTGCCTGAGCATCATGGTTAATAACTAAAGGTCAAAGCATCCACTTTGTAGTATGTGTTTCAGAAATTCTTCAGGTAACTTCACTTGCTAACACGGGCTGTCCTTTATGGATTTCTTCCAGTCAGTTCCAATAATCAATTCCTCTCAAATGGGCTAGAGTAACTCTTCAGCACCATGGAGAGACCTGGACAGCACTAGAAGGTGTGGGGCTGGGACCCGACCATTGCAAGCAACCTGGTGGTGTAAGATTTACAAACACCTGTAACCTACTTTAGATGTTTTGTATTTTCATACATGGAGAGAGGAAACTCCAGAGTCTAACTAAGCCAGGATAAATTTAAGCCATAAAAAGTCATGACCTTCATTACATTTTTAATTCTGGATTAAACATTTAAAATATTACATTAAAAACTATTAATATATTAATTTGAAAAATTACTTTGTCATTGCATATACTGATATTTGAATGTTCAGTGCTTTGAATTTTGGGAATCTGAGTTTTTGGTTTAAGTCACTGCAAAGTAATTGCCTTGCAGTTGGACAAAACAACTGTTTTAGAAATAGCATTTTTTATATACACACTTAATAGTTTCAAATGTAAACAGAAAAGTCATAGTACATTTATACAATGGAACTACTCAGCCATAAAAAAGAAGAAAATCTTTTCTTTTGTGACAGCATGGATAGATGTCGAGAGTATTATACTAAGTAAAATAAAGTAAGTCAGAGAAAGACAAATACCACATGATTTAACTTACATGGAGAATCTAATATCAAAATAAACTAACAAACAAAACAGAAAGAGACTCACAGATACAGAGAACAGACTGACAGCTGTCAGAGAAGAGAGGTGTTGGGAGCTGGATGAGAAAAGTGAACAGATTAAGCAAAAAAGAAGTTACAGACACAGACCACAATGTGGTGATTGATTACCAGAGGGAAAGGGTGATGGGAAGAGGTGGAAGAGAGTAAAGGGGGATAAACGGTGGTGGAAGGAGACTTGACTTTGGGTGGTGAACACACAGCACAATATATCAATGATGCATCGTAGAACCGTACCCCTGAAATTTATATAATTTTATCAATCAATGTCACCCAATAAATTCAATAGAGAAGTGAAAAAAACAAATAGGACAAAAGAAATAAAAAATTTAAAGAGAGAGAAGCATTTATCTGTGAAGTAAATCTGTAACATTACATGTTGTGATTCATCATGTCTAGATATGGGGATAAAATGAAGCAATAAATTTAGTTCATAAACCAAAAACAAAGGAAAGATAAGCAAGGAAAAGAATACCTTGAATATGAAGTGGGAATAACAATCTCCAACATTTATGAAGTATTTCCTGCCAAATCGAGGAAAAAAACATCTATAAATAAAATGTGTCAGTGCTGGGAGGGACTTCACAGTCTGCAATGCAATGATGGAGGATTGGCTACTTTTAAGGAAGCCAGTTCTTTTATTATTGGTTCAAAGTGTTCCCTATTAATTTGAGCAAGGAATAATTATGTTAATGCCCTAGTCCCCTGTGGGTGGTATTCCTCTACACATCAGAGGTATGTAGTACCTTATAGGACTTCTTTCTATAAGCATATTGACAAAGGAACAGCAGTTAGAGTTAAGGCACCCTGTAGTGAGAAAATTTCTGACACATTAAGGAAAATTAAGCCTTTTCTGAGAATTCTCTCAGCTGAATAAAAGCAAACATTTTCACTCTTGCAAACTGGATTTTTGAAGATTGTAATTGCCCTGTTAGTTCCAGGACAAAAGAAACATAAAAATTAGGAATTTGTCTTTCAACCACTAACTAATTATGCTTTCACCTGAATAGGCTCTGCATGCAACTACTGTGTTTCTAAAGAGTGCACAACATGGAAACACGACCAAACATACACTTTACTTCAGGTTTTTAAAGTTTTCTCCTTCAATGCTATTGACTGATGTTTCACTTAATTTTCTCTCTATATCTTTGTAATTTTAAAAGATTTAAATGCTGATGTGAATCACACTCGTAATGTTTAAGAGTTCCCTTTGATCTACATCCTCATTGAAGTCAGTATTTGGTTTTGTCAGACTTAATTTTTGCCAGCCATGAAAAATTGAGATTTAATATTCAGTTACAGAAACCGGTTCTAAGTCAAAAGGGTTAGTACTTAAGAAACCATGGTTCGTGTCAGTGATAATTCAAAGATAAGATATTTTATTAAGAGTTTTTATGTCTTGCCAGAGTCTCTACTAAAGAGTCTTTACTCTTTACTATCCTTTACTAAATATTATGCCTTAATGTGTCCAAGTAAAAAAAAAAAAGAATGTAAAGAAAAAACTCAGTGAGAATATGTTCAGGCTAATGTACAAGTGATAGAAAATATTAGATTGCCCAATATGACATGACATCGGACTATACTGAAACAAGATTACCTAATTAGAAATGACCTCAGGTCCAATGAGTAAGCTCCGTTGAAAAGAAAAATGACAAACAAATAAACAAATGCAAAAAGGAACACGGATTCATTTCCTCAGGCTCTTTTCCTACTTTTCTCACTCTGTCACTGTTGTACATTCTCAGTCTCTTATGCTCATTTTTTTTTCTTTTTAATATTTAATATATCCACACTCTAAATGTTAGTCTTTTTTTCACTTTTGCAATTCTGCTTGCAGCACTTTTTTGTTTCACTCTACATTTGACCTTGGCCATTTTATCCATGCTGGAAGTTTCCTGTGTATTTTACCTCAGAAATAACTTTTAATTTTAAATTATCTTCCTGCCCACTGCTACTGTCTAAATATATACCCTCATCATCACATGCATGGACTATTGCTTCCTG
>PVKM010017318.1:0-25915 GCA_004027735.1 Carollia perspicillata
TGCCAGCATTTTTTCTCATTTTTGAGAAAAAATTTTCGATAGTAAATCCTAACAGATGTGAGGTGATTCATTGCAATTTTGATATTATTCCCCTAATGATTAGTGATATTGAGAATCTTTTCATGTAGTGTTGTCCATTATATGTTATCTTTGGGAAAATGTGAGTCAGATCACTTGCCAATTTTTTAATCAAGTTGCTAGTTATTTTTGTTGTTTTGCTTTTTTTTTTTTTTTGCTATTGAATTGTATGAGTTCCATTTACATTTTGGATATTAGCCCTTTATCTGATATATGGCTTACAAATATTTTCTGCCATTCTATATGTTTCTTTTTATTCTGTTGGTGGTTTTCTTTAGTGTGCTCTTTGGTTTAATATAGTCCTACTTGTTGATTTTTGCTTTTGTTGCCTGAGCTTTTGAGTCATATCCAAAAAATCATTGCCAGCGTCAATGTCAAGGACTTTTTCCCTATGTTTTCTTCTAGGATTTGTATGGTTTCAGGCCTGTTTAAATCTTTAATCCATTAGTTTGCATTCTTCTTCAATGTGCCAATTTTTAAATGAACCTAAAAAGAATATCAGAACAAGTTTTTAGCTTATCTGGAGAGAATTGTAATTCAGTGACTTTTTTTAACTCTTCGGGTTAGAGAGAGAACTTTTTGTTCCATGCACACGTAGAAAGGTTACATAATCTACTACACTTTTCTGAGACTAAATTGACGAACACCTGAATTGTTCTGTATCCCTGAGAGTAGCAAAGGAGGTGCCTGAGTGAGGGCCTGAGGTGGCCTGGAGACACAGAGAGATCTGGATGGACCTGACAACCCAGAACTAAGGAATAAGGGAAAACATTGGGAGGTGTAATAGACGCCATTGACAAGACTAGTTACTGTCAGCACACGCTGATGGAAAAGCTGACAGTAGCTTCAGAATGCGTGGCTGATCTCCATTAATGCCATGAAGTTCCAAAAGTCCCCCGCCCACTCCCAACTGGGAGATGTGGAATAAAAGAGGAAGGAAAAAAAGAGGAAGGTTAGAAACCTAAAATTTACTGAGAAGACACTAAGAAAATTGACAGTCACTGAGTTTAACTAGGATTCATTGAAAGTAATGTAATGCTAGAAATTACGAATGAGCACTAAGAGGTGGGAATTGAGTCTAGTTTTAGAAAACTCAAATAACATCTGAATTGTTGTACATTGTGAAATTTTAACCCTGCCATAGACAACTACATTTTTGAAAGATCATTCTGACTGCATTGTATTGAATATAAATGAATATAATTTTATGGCTTTTAAAGAACCATGGAAGGCCAGCAAGAGATGATGGTGGTTTGGACAAAGTGAGAGCTGAGAAGGTAAATAGTTTCAGGTAACTGTTAGAGTGTAGACGACCTGCCAGGTAGGCAGGTGGACATGCTGAAGGCATGAGATCGTTCAGGAAGTCCATGTACAGTGAAGAGAAGAGAATGCAGAGCAAGAATTTGGACATGTACAGGTCAGGTAGAGAGGAACCAGCAAAGAAGAGCAACAGGAGAGGTGGGAACAATGCAGGGAGCCTAGTACTTCAGGAGCCATGAGGACAGGCTTTTAAGATCTGCAGAACGATGCGGACAGAGCAGTAAGAAGAGAACTATGAAATATACATGGACTTTCTATGTATTAACAATTATGAAATCCCCCAGAGATTTTTAAATATTAGAATGGTTATGAATTAAGAAGGGGATGAATGCAAATAGTTATTGTGCTGTTTTTATGGAGATTCACCCCTAATATTTACTAGGCTCTGCCGTTGGATATTTTAATGATCTCTGCAACTGTTTCTTAAAATTTATTGAATATTTTATAGAAGTTTATAGTAAAATATTGTTGAAATAATTCAAACTGAGCTCATAAATTGAGTCAGATATGGCTTGGTCAATATTTAATCCCTGAAATGGTTCCAGATCCATTATTGTATTTTTGAGCGTGCTTGTTTTGTCCCACTACTGGCCAACTCCATCCTAAATTTTTAGACTCTGGTTTCCGTTATAGGACAGGCTAGGTTTGCCAGTCTGCTAACTACATTTAAACCAAGAATTCCCACCACCCACTTCCTATTCCTCTAGCCCTAGTGATTTTCCTAGTTATCTTTATACTCCTATAAATGTCACATACATCACACAGGCATTCAGGTGCACACTTCTTGAAGGGATTAGATTATCAGTACCACAGTCTGCATGTATTTATCCTCAAAGTGAATTCATGTAGATTAGTTTAGTCTTCTTCAAAAAGACTTTCAACTCTTTGTAAGCAGGAACATGTCATATACCATGTATTCATTTTTTGTAACCCTAACGCATTATTCATCATACAGTAGACATTCAGTAAGTACTCATTAATTGGCTAGAAAGCTGTTTAATTTCCTCCAAGGTTTATAGTGGAACAAAGTATAGTGACTAGTGGAGTGAAGATTAGAAAGTTTAGTTTTTATTCAAACAAAAATTGTAACATTGCATTCTTTAAATATTCATTTATTTTCATATGTTTTCTGCTTTAAAACTCCTTGTGGTGAAAAGATAATTTCTCATAGTGTATAGAAGTCCTTTGTCCTTAGATCGTCAGAATTGCTAAACGCTGAATTTGGAACCTTGAAGCATGAGCAGCTGCCCTCCCCTGGAGGGGCGGGTTTAGGTGATAAGCTGTGGACCCTGTTAGCTCAGTTTCTGCAGGCCACCCTGCGGCGCTGCCCTTCAGGAACAGTACCCCCCAGGAGGCCCACCTCCCTGTGAAAATTTTCACTTGGAAAGCCAAAATCAAGCTTATTTACAAAGAACTCTATAGTTAAAAGAAGCCAAAGAGACACCTCAAATAATAATGATCTTATGCTGCTCAAAAAATCTACAGATGTCTTCAAATAATTGCTGCTCTCAACTCTGTTGTAGGAACTGAATAAGCCTTAGCTAGCTTTTGTGAAGTGGCCCATTAAAGCTTCTTACCTACTTTACAGAAAGCCCTAAAAAACATGGAAAATAAGCGAGGATAGTTAAATTTTGGAAAGTTAAACAAGCTGTAACCTTATTTCATAAAGTTTCTCTATCTGTGAGACATGTTTAAAACTACAAAAGTGACAAGAGTAAAAGAATATGCAAATTATGAAATTTAGAAATAAAATAAGGTGCATGAACAACGTATTTTATATCTTTGTTTCGATAATAATTGTTATAATTGAAACTGATAGAGCTTACTGCACCTGCATTTTCTTTTTTTAAATCGAATTTATGGGCGTGACATTGGTTAATAGAGGCACCTACATTTTTGTTGAGAGAAATACATAAATAGTCTATATTTAACTAGAGCATGGTCATTTGATTATAGATCCTAGTAACTGCTGTTGTATTTATAAAACAATGGCATTGCTTTATTTCCACATGAGTGGTATGCAGAGTTTGGGGGATGTTTTCTTCTTAATTATGGTACACCTGGCAATTTGTGTTGACAATTGTGAAGAGAAGAAAAAGATTAATTGTAGGACAAATAAACCCTGGTAACACAAAAACATGTTCTCCTTCTCTCCTTTTATAAAGAAGCTATAACTATCCAGCAAGCTGCAATTTTTAAATAGGTTGCAAAGTTAACAAATAAGGATGCTATTATAATTCTATGCTTCATTTACATAATATCATCAGTAAATTCAACACTAAATCAAAGCAGTCCTTTGCCATGCACACATACAGTAGGTATAATGAAAATGCTTTTATGTTGCTTTCAAAGTAAATGGCAGGGAAAAATAGCAATTTTCCATTTATTTTTAAATATTTATGACATTTAGATTCATGAATAACCCTAGTATTTTCTGTTATTATGGTGCAGCTTTGATTCAATTTATTTTTTAGGTATGCCCATTATTTTACCATTGTAATGCTAGCACCTAGAAATGTGTTTTGCAAACTATCTAAGAAGATATTTCCACACGTATCTATATACATTATGTGAAACCCAGGCAGCTCAAATAATGTTGGGATATATATTTTATATGAATATAATTTCTGTCATTAAGAGTAGAAAATAAAAAGATTCCAGAAGTTACATTGTTTCCCACCCAACATACCTCTGGTGAACACTTATCTTCTTAAGTTTATTTTCTATTCTTCCTCTTTCATAAGAATTAATACTAATTCCCCAAAACTCTTAAAAACAACAACCTTTATTATCCAAGAAGAAATGATTTTATTTACAACCATACAATTTAGTGAGAATCATTTATCTCTAGTGTTTTAATTATACTAAATACTAAATATTTAAAGCAGTTTGCCATAAATAAGTTTACACTAGAAGTATGTATTTCTGGGGAGTACACTGAGTTCATTCAGACAAAATCCTTGACCTAGCAACCTTAGATGGAGAGAATTAAATTTCTTGCATTCACATTATTTCTCCTTATTCCATACTGTTTATCTATTTTGAACAACAAAGGATGTGGAGCTAACATGGAAGCAGAAAAGTCATAAACAATATGCTCCCCACATCTTCCCATTAATTTTTTATTATAGTACACAAAAAGATCAATAATATCATCAGCACTGGGAACTGAGATTTTTCTTTATATGTTTTGACATCATATTACTTACATGAGATCAATTCAAAGAGAAATTACATAACCTATTTGATAAAATGGCATAAGCAACAGGTAAATTCACATACAATATATTTATAATTTCATATTACATCGAGGAAATGCCTTCTTTTAAGTTCTAGTATGTTTTTGTAAGTTTTTCTTATAACTAGACATATTGGGCAGGTCCACAAACTCCCGAGGATCATAATTGAACTAGATTACATTTTCTGACCTTGATGCAATTGAGATAAATGTGAAAGACAAATCTGCATATTAAAAATCAATGGGATAGTCTAAAGTGAAGGAATTAAAATTACAGTTATAAATTATTTCGAAATAATAAAACTGAAAACAGCCACATTAAAATTTTTGAATGACATGGAGCCATGTTGGTATTCATAGGAAAATTTAAATCATTAAATGTTTTATTAATTAACTGAAAGAAAGTAATTTTAAAAGTTTATAATTTCAGAAATTTTTTTAAAAAAGAAAACAAATATTATTCAACCCCAGGGAAACCAGAAAAAAGAAATAATTATGAAAAGACAGAAATACGCTGGGAGATCCAAGATGGCAGCAAGTTACACTCTCCTAGGACCAAACTGGAATTACAATTAAATTATAGAACAATCATCCTGAATTTGTTGGTTAACTGAAAACTAGCTAAGAGAAGTCATATAACCAAGGATTTACAGAAGAAGCCACATTGAGACTGCTAGGAAGGATAGAGACATGAAATGGGCTCGCCTTGCTCCCACAGGTGGTGGCTGAGATTCCACAGGGATATCTCAGCTGTGGAGGGTTCCCCCTGAAAGGCATGGGGTCTCAATCCCAAGGCAGGCTCACCAACCCAGAGCACCGGAGTAGGGAAGAGGCACCAACATACCATCAAGCTATGAAAATCATCAGGGATTCTGTCCATCAGGGAGAGAAAAGAGTTCACTAGAGACACAGGTGCCTTATGAAATGGCCAGTGCACAAAATTTAATTAGCAGCTACTCACCCTGGGGTTCGGTGGAGGGAGGGCAGACTAGACTAGAGTCATGTGAAGAGAGCCTGGGGTTTTTAGCTCTGGGAAGAGAGCTGATGGTACAGCCCAGGGTCAGTCACAGGAATCATCAGACATTGGCATGCACCAGAATCCCAGAATCAACATACACAGTGGCCAGCTTCAGACAACATCAGAGCAGAATCCAATGTTTCACAAGTGGCATATCCAAAGGGAGATATTGGCAGGCACTAGACCCTGCTAAGGTGAATTCTGCTTCATGTGGTCAGCACATGCACATCAGCTTGCCCACCGTGTTTGGGACTGAACTTCACTGTCAGCCAGCCCGAGAGTCAATCCCAGGCATAAATGGGCCAATAGCAGTGAAGACTTAAGTACATCAGGAAAGCCCACATAATCCACACAAAAAACATTCCTGGAACACCTAGCACAGGTGATCAAGAATACTATACCACTGGACCCCACAGGACACCTACTGCATACAGCCAACCTACCAAAACTGGGAGTCATAGCACATCTACTAACACATAGAAACAAACACAAAGAGGCAGCCAAAATGGGGAGACAAAGAAACATGCCCCCAGTGATAAAACAAGGGTGAGATCTCCAGAAAAAGCTAAATGAAACGGAGGCAAGCAATCTACCAGATACAGAGTTCAAAACAATGTTTACAAAGATGTTCAAGGAATATAGAAGTACAACAGCAGGAAAAATTACATGGGAGCCGTAAAAAAAAAAAAAACAGAAATGAAGAATACACTGGATGATGGAAGAAACAGTAGGTTGGATGAGGCAGATTGAATAACTGATTTGGAAGACAAGCTAGAAAGAAAACACCTAATCATAGCAGCAAAAAAAAAAAGAATTTTAAAAATGAGGGTAGATTAAGGGACCTTTGGAACATTATGAAATGTAACAACATCCACATCATGGAGGTGCAATAAGAAGAAGCGACAGCATTGTCAACCAAAAGATTGACAACCTGTTTGAAGAAATAATGACCAAAACTTCCTAAGCCACATCATAATTAAAATGCCGAAGGTTAAAGACAAAAAGAGACTTTTAAAAGCTCCCATAAGACTTACAGCTGACTTTTTAACAGAAATATCTTAAGCCATAAGGGAATGGCATGAAATATTCAAAGTGATGAAGGCAAGGACATGAAATTAAGACTACTTTACCCAGCAAGGATATCATCTAAAATGAAAGAAGAAATAAAGAGTTTCCCAGACAAGAAAGAGCTAAAAGAGTTTGTTACCGCCAAACCAGTATTACAAGAAATGTTAAAGGGCCTTCTTTACAAAGGAGGAGGAGGAGGAAGAAAAGGAAGTGGAGGGCAAGGTGGAGGAGGAAAACAGGAAAATAGTTAAAAGAATAAAATGTCAATAAACATGTACCTATCAATAATCACTTAAAATGTAAGTCACTTAAATGTTCCAATCAAAAGGCATAGGATAGCTGAATGGGTAAGAAAACAAGACCCATGCATATGCTGTCTACCAGAGACCCACCTCAGAATGAAAGAAATTAAAGGCATGGAAAAAGATACTTCATACCAATGGAAAGGAAGGGGGAAAGGCTAGAGTGGCAATATTTATATCTGACAAGCCATGCTTTAAAACAAAAGATATAGTACAAGACAAAGAAGGACACTACATAATGATAAAGGGAGCAATCTTCCAAAAGGTGGCCTAAAATGACACACTGGATCAGGTGGATTTAACTGATTTCTTCCAAGAATTTCATCCCGAAGCAGCAGCATATACATTCTTTTCAAGTGCATATGGAACATTTTCTAGGGTAGACTACATGTTAGGACACAAAACTATAAAGTCTCAATAAATTTAAGAACATTGAGATCATATCAAGCATTTTCTCTGACCAATAATGTGTGAAACTAGAACTCAATCACAAGAAAAAAACTGAAAGACAAAGACATGGAGGCTAAAAACATCTTACTAAATGATGAATGGATTAGCAACGAGATCAAAGAAGAAATCAAAAACTGCTTTAAGCTCTGGCTAGTGTGGCTCAGTTGGATGGAGCATTGCCTTTAACCAAAGCATCACAGGTTCAATTCCCAGTCAGAGCACATGCTTAGGTTGTGGGTTCAGTCCTGGTGCAATAAGCAACCAGGTTGCTTAAGGTGGTGCTTATTGCACCACAATGGTTGTGGTGCAATAAGCAACCATTCCATGTTTCTCTCTCACATCGATGTTTCTCTCCCTCTCTCTCTACCTCCCTTCCTCTCTTTCTACAAATTAATGAATATGTCCTAAACTGAAAACTTTTTAAAAAGAAAGAAAAGATGCCTTAAAAGAAATGAAAATAAGAACACAAGCCAAAATCTGTAGGACACAGAAAAAGCAGACCTAAAAGAGAAACTCATAGTATTACAAGCCTATCTCAAGAAACAAGAAAAATCTCAAATAAACAATCTTTACATTTAAAGGAACTGAAAAAACAATAACAAACAAAGCCCAAAGTGAGTAAAAGAAAGGAAATAGTAAAGATTAGAGGGGAAATAAACAAAACAGAATCTAAAAAAATACAAAAGATCACTGAAACCAAAAGCTGGTTCTTTGAAATAATAAACAAAATTGTCAAACCTTTAACCAGACTCATCAAAAAAAAGAGGGGGGACTCAAATAAATAAAATCAAAAATGGGAGAGGAAAAGTAAGAACTGATACAAAAGATTGTAAGAAAATAATACAAATAACTATATGCCAATAAACTGGACAGCCTGGACAAAATGGATAAATTCCTAGAAACATACAGTCTTCCAAAACGGAACCAGAAAGACTCAGATTCTGAATAGACAGGTTGCAACTAGTGGAATTGAAGTAGTAATCAAAAAATTCCCAACAAACAAAAAGTCGTGGACAAGACGGCTTCACATGTAAGTTTTACCAAACATTCAAAAAAGAACTAACACCTATCCTTCTCAAGCTATTCCAAAAAATTCAAGAGGAGAGAAGACTCCAAGCTCATTTTATGAGGCCAACATTATCCTAATTCCAAAACCAGATAAAAACACTACATGTCCTGGCTGGTGTAGTTCAGTGGATTGAGTGCCAGACTGCAAATCAAAGGGTTCTGGTTTGATTTCCAGTCTAGGGCACAGGCCTGGGTTGTGGGCCAGGTCCCCATTAGAGGGTACATGAGAAGCAACCACACACTGAATTTTCTCTCCCTCTCTTTCTCCTTCCCTTCCCCTCTCTAAAAGTAAATAAATAAATAAACATTTAAAAACATGCTACAGAGAAAGAAAATTATAGACCAATATTCCTGATCAACATAGATTCTAAAATCCTCAACAAAATATTAACAATGAGAATCTAGCAATATATTAAAAAGATAATACACCATGATCAAGTGGGACTTATTCAGGAATGCAAAGTTGGTACACATCTACAAATCAAAAAGCATGATACACCACATAAACAAAATGAAAGATAAAAGCCACATGATCATATAATAGATGCCCAAAAACATTTGATAAAATCCAGCTCTCATTTATGATAAAAATTCTAAACAAAGTGGGAATAGAGTGAACACACCTCAACATAATAAAAGCCATATATGACAACCCCACAGGCAACATTATATTCAATCAGTAAAAGCTACAAGCATTTCCCTTAAGGTTGGGAATATGACAGGGGTGTCTGCTTTTACCACTCTTATTCAACATTGGAAGTCCTACCCATAGCAATCAGACAAGAAGAAGAAATAAAAGGCATCCAAATTGGAAAGGAAGAAGTAAAACTGTCATTATTTGCAGATGACATGAAACTGTGTATACAGAATGCTAAAGATTCCACCAAACAACTACTAGAAGTGATATATGAATTTACTAAAGTAACAGGAAATAATACAAATACCCAGAAATCAGTTGCATTTTATACACCAATAATGAACTATCAGAAAGGGAAACTAAGAAAACAATCCCATTCACAATTGCTTCAAAAAGAATAAAATACCTAGGAATAAATTCAACCAAAGAGGTAAAAATCCTGTACTCAAAAAACTACAGAACACTGAAGAAATTGAGGAAGATACAAATAAATGGGAGTATACACCATGTTCATAGTTAGGAAGAATTAAGATCATTAAAATGTCCATAGTACCAAGGCAGTATATAGATTCAGTGCAATTCCCATCAATATACCAATGGTGTATTTCACATAACTAGAACAAATATTCCAAAATTTTATATGGAACTACAGAAGACCCCAAATAGCTACAGCAATCTTGAGAAAGAAGAACAGAGTTGGAGGAATCATGCTACCTGATACCAAACTATAAGGCCATAGTAATCAAAACAGCATGGTACTGGTATAAAGACAGACATATAGATCAATGGAATTGAATAGAGAGCCCAGAAATAAACCCACACCTTCCTGGTCAGTTAATATTTGACAAAGGAAGCAAAAACATACAGTGGGGTACAGATAGTTGATTAAATATGGCATTGGGAAAATTGGACAGATACATGCAAAAAATCAAACTATACCACCTTCTTATACCACATATGAGTATAAACTCAAAATTGATTAAAGAACTAAGTGTTAGACTCAAAACCATAAAAATGCTAGAAGAAAATATAGGCAGTAAACTCTCGGAAAAATCTCGTAGCAGTTTTTTTTCTGATATATCTCCTGGACAAGGGAAAATTTTTTAAAATTGGACTACATCAAACTAAAAGTTTTTGCACAACAAAGGAAACCATCAACAAAATTAAAAGACAATCCACTGAATAGGAGAATATATTCAACAGTGATACATCACATGAGGGGTTAATATCCAAAATTTATGAAGAACTCAACACCAAAAAAGCAAACAATTCAATTAAAAATTGAACAAAAGACCTGAATAGACACTTCAAAGAGTACATACAGAGGGTCTGTAGACATATGAAAAGATGCTCAACATCACCAATCATTAGAGAAGTGCAAATTAAAACTACAATGTAATATTGCTTCACGGCTGTCAGATGATTATCATTAATAAATCAACAAACAGCAAGTGTTGGCAAGGATGTGGAGAAAAAAGAGCCATCATGCACTGTTGGTGGGAACGCAGATTGGCACAGCCACTGTGGAAAACAATATAGAATTCCCTCAAAAAATGAAAAATGGAACTGCCTATGACCCAGTGATCCCCACTTATGGGAACATTTTTGAAGAAACCTGAAACACTAATTCAAAGGAATATATGCATTTCACTATGTTCACTGCAGCATTATTTACAATAGTCAAAATTTGTAAGTTGCTCAAGTGCACATCAGGAGATGAGTGGATTAAAAAAAAACATGGTACATTCACACAATGGAATACTATTCAGGCATAAAAAAGAAGGAAATCTTACCTTTTGCAATAGCATAGATGGATTTAGAGAGTATAATGCTAAGTGAAATGTGTCAGTCAGAGAAAGACAAATATAGGATTTCACTTATTTGTGGAATCTTGAACAAAGTAAGCTAACAAACAAAATAGAAACATTCTCATAGATACAGAGAACTAACTTACAGCTCTCAGAGGGGAGGGGTGTTGGGAGGCTGGATGAAGCATATGAAGAGATTAAGCAAAAAGCAAACAAAACCCATTGTCACAGACAACAGTACAGTGATTACCAGAGGGAAAGGGGGTGTGGGGGCAGGTAAAATAGAGTAAAGGGAGGCTGAAGGGTGATGGAAGGAGACCTGACTTGGGTGAGTCACAATACAACACAACACACAATACAGTATACAGATGGTGTACTATGAAATTGTACACTTGAAACTTATAATTTTATTAACCAATGTCACCCCAATGAATTCAATAAAATTTGTGAAAGAAATACACCAAAGATCTAAATGAAGCTAAGATAATTTTTAATAAAACAACAAAATAAATAAATTTATGACTAATTAATTAAAAATGAAGCTCCCAGCCCTGGTTGCAGGTTCTATTTCCAGTCAGGGCACGTGCTTAGGTTGCAGCTTAGGTCCCCAATTGGGACGTACAAGAGGCAACTGATTGATGTTTCTCATACATCGATGTTTCTCTCCCTCTCCTCTCTCTCTCCCTTCCCCTCTCTCTAAAATCAATAAGCATGTTCTCAGGTGAGAGGATTAAAAAAAAAGAAAAAGCCCCCTCAAAATTAGGAAAAAATAAGATTATAACAACTATAATTGATAATACTAAAATCTTGGCAAGCTATAAATGTAATCAATTTTACAAAGACAATTTGGAGCTGACATATTTTTAAGAATAAATTAGTTGATGTGACATTATGTCTGTCAAAGAATTACTTTCAAAAAAGATTCCAAGGACTCAGTGTTTTAGGCAATTGCATTCAAAGTTTATGAAACAGATAACTCCCATACTATGCAATCTGAGAAAAAAATATAGAAGGTTACATATTTTATGACAGTCATGTACCCTCAAACCAAAGTATGACAAATATTTTTTTAGAAAGAAAGAGATTGGGAGGAAGGAGAAAAAAAGAGAGGGGAGGGATGGAAGGGAGGAAGAAAGCAAGAAAGAAACCTAGGCATCGATCTCAGAAATTTAGAGGTTGAACTCCTAAGTACAGTACTAGGTAATTCAATGCAATGTTACATTAAAAGACTGTCCACATAACACATTAATGTAACACAATATCAAAAAGGAAAAGGGAAAATATCACCTTGATAAATGCTGAAACGGTCTTCAATAAAATCCAACTACCATTCCTGATGAGAGGCAAAACTCTTACTGAATTAGAAATAGCAGATTCTTTAGCAACATGAAGAATGTTATTTCATGAGCCAGCGGTCTGCATTATAATTAACTGTGAAACACTGGGAGCAGTTCCATTGAGAAATCAAGATTAAGATGATGATGCTATTAATAATACTTTTTTATATTTGAGGGGAATTTCTAGCAGACACAATAAGACAGAAAGTAGAGGTTTCTAAAAATTGTACCAGTTGAAAAGGAGAAAATAAACTTGTAAGGGTATTGTATACAACATGAGTTTTGACCCTAACAGTGCAAAGAATGAGCCAAAATAATGATAGGTACTAGCTACAGAACTCAGCAACGATATGTAGATATACAGATATTCTTTCATATAAAAATTTATAATGGAGAAAGAGTTCAATGGAAATAACAGCAAAAAAATTAATGTTTTGAAATAAAGCTAGCAAGAAAACCATAAAAAGACCAAAAGAGAGGTGGATAATGGAATGGCATTACATTGTGAGTCTGGACTGGAATGTACTATAAACATGACCATTCTAAAATTAATTTCTAAGTTTAAAAATATTGCATTCAATCTCCATGAGAATGTTTTAGAACTTGGGAAAATGTCCCTAAAGATTTTTGTAAATTTTCAGAAAAAAAAGTAATAATTATAAATGAGGACTCTTCTTATTAGACAGTAAAGTGAATATTATAAAGCTGTGATAATCAAAACCATGTGCCTCTGTTATAAAAATCAACCACAGATTACTGGAACAGGATAGCCCCAAAATGAACCCTAGTATTTCTGAAAACCTGTCACCAACAGATACACAGGAAAGCAATAAGAAAAGGATAGCAAATGCTTAAAATTTTTTCTTGTTTAAGGAGAAGAAATAAGATAGTTTTACCTTATACTAACTACACAAATATTTCACAGATATATTAATGATTTAAATGTGAAAAGTAAACCAGATGATATCAACTGAGTGTTTCACTATTTCTACTGCAGAAAGGACAAAGCATAAGAAGCACTAAAAGAATTACAAGCCCTGCCTGGGTAGCTCGGTTGCCTAGAGCATACCCAGCATGCCAATGTTTGGCCACCCCCAGTCAGGATACATACAGAAAGCAACCTATGAATGTGTGAATGAGTGGAACAACAAATTCTCTCTCCCCATCCCCCACCCCACCCCTTTCCTCTCTCTTTTTAAAATCAATTTTTAATTTTTTTTCAAAATAATCACAAAGAAAAATTGTGATAGATTTGGACTGCATAGACAATCAAACCTTCTAGAGATTAGAAAGCATCATTAAAGGTTAAAGGGTAAAGACTAACTGGGTAAAATATTTAAAACAAATGGGTTGCTTCTCAGCCTTTTGGCTAAGATCAAGTGTAAAACAAATGGGAAAAGGGTCAACATATGTAATATAGAATGAGCTCTTACAAATCATTAGAGAAAACATTCCCCCAACAGAAAAACAGGCACAAGAATGGACTTATTTATAAAAGAATAAATGCAAGTGGCAAATAAGCATATATATAAATCATTAAACTAGAAATAAAAATGCAGTTAAAACAAGTTACTATTTTTACTTATCAAAATGACAAGGAAGAAAAAAATAACAGTGAGAAGAATATGCTAATTTAATTATTCTCAAACAGTAATGGAGAAACCATAAAGAGTCAAACTGATTTGATGATATATAAAAAAAAAATGGAAATAGTTTATATCGTTGACCCAGTAAACCCATTTATGATAGCATAGCCTAAGGAAATAATCAGAGCTGAAAAATAAAAGTGTATGTGCATGGCAAAAATATAAAGTTAGACAATAAGGAAATCATTAATAAGTAATGACACATTCATATGTGGAATATTAACAGCCCTTAAATTCATTTTTCAAAGAATAACCTTGGCAAACTACTAGCTAATCCAACTGTAGGATAAAATATTGCACAGTTGGAATTGGAATGCTGCAAATAAATCAGCTTCATCTTCCCTTGCATGAGGTGGTTTATTAACAAGAGCATCTGTGTAGAGAGCTCTAGAAAAGCCCAGTGACTGTTGAATAGGAACAAGGTGCTCACTTGGCAATAGAGCAGACACTCTCCATCCCTCGCTGTCTTGGACCCTCAGAGTCCATGTCTGTGTAAAATTAATAATCTGAATAATGTTTTGCAGTCTGGTCCAGAGCTCCCACAGCCATGTGTGGTAAGACTAGAGGGCCATTTCCAGGTATGTCATCTTTGCTGCCAGGCTGTCTTGAGCCACTGAAGCTTGGTTGGCATCTCCTCTAGCCATGACTGTGACTAGACACACTCTAATATGGAATAATGGCTTTTTAAAAATACTGGTGTATTTTATTTTACCTTGAGAGGAGCCACCTATTTTTATGTTATAGAGCATGAGCAGAGGGCAAGAAAAAACTTGTACATGTTGCTTGTTTAAAATCAGGTCATGTTCTGATACCCTGTGTCTTTACAAGTCCAATCTGAGAAAATAACTATGAAATAGTCAATAAATAATTTTCTAAAATTGGGCTTTTTGGGAAAAATTAACTTATGTTTTTACCTCAGGCTATCTATCCAACCATTTTCCAGGTAGATTAAGATCGGTATGATCTTGAAAAATAACCAAGGGGTTATTAGGGAGCCTTAAATGCCACTCCTGAGTGTCCTCCTTCTTCAGGTAAGGAAGTGTGTATTCTGTTGTTTGACTGTACCCACAGTCCCATGGCTGTGAATCAGCATGACAGCTCGCTATCCCCAACAAAAATGACACTGTCGGAACACCACCACCATCACTGTGTGCATTCTCATGTGCCTCTACTAGGGCACTCTCCTTTGATAACTGTGCACATTGATGTAAAATAGCTGGGATTAATGGTAGCCTACCCCCAGGGACAGGAAACAAACTCGCTAGCCTTTGAGGACTATAATCCATGACCTCAGCTCAGTGGTGATGACAGAAGGTGTGTGGTGATCACATCCTAGAAACAAGTGGTAGTCCAAAGGCATCACCGAATAAATCCAGCTGCTTTATTCTCCCCTGTTGCTCCTGTGATGTAAGCAGAAGAGACATGAGGGACAGGTGGGGGGAAGCACCTTACCTAAATCTGAGAGTGTAATTGTAAAAATAAATGCTCACCGTCAACGTTCTGGATATTAGTGTAACGTACCTAAATCAGACAGTAACGAAAGCTCAAAGCCCCTGACCTGTAGGGTAAGTACAGGTATAAGTTGGCTCTGGGGCATTGGTGTTCAGGTGGTAGAAAACAGCAGAAGGAATCGCTTGAGCAGTTCTGAATGGGATGGGGGCTGGTAGCTGCCCACTGAGAAGGTCAGAGGAAGCCAGGGAGTCAGACCCACTGAACAGTAAGGCAAACAGAAGTGTTAAGGACACTCAAAGCAGAAGAGTTTACCCTTACAACTCCTCACCTCAGGTAGAGTTGAAAGAACATGGACCACAGAGCAGAATAAAGCTAGTGGTCAAATCTGGGGCAACCATGAGAAATGAAAATGTCTCCAGGAGCTCAGAGCACAAGGCAGGCAGGAGCAATGCAGAACTGAACGACCCACACAAGCTCAGAACCTGTATCCAGCTCTCTCAAGAGTGGCTGACCTTGTGGAAGGACAGAGGGGGAGAAGGCAGAAACATCGGCTTCCGAAAGGCAGGTTGCAACCTTGACTCAGATGAGTCCTGCCTTGTACCTGCAGCAATGAATATTCCTCTCTTCTAAGATTTCCTGCAGGTCAATGTATTGCTTACAGTTCACAGGCTGTCTGGAGTAAATGGAAATTTACAAAAACTGAAAAACTGATTTCTTTTTTTTGTCTTTTTTTTTTAGTGGTTGTTCAAGTACAGTTTTCTGTCTTTTACTCCCATCCCATTAAAAACTGATTTCTTAAAGAGGAAATTACGATAGCATGAGTGCTTTACTCTTCTCATATCTGATATTGGCATGTGATACATATGCAAATTATACTCTGCATGTATACTTAAGTAAAATAGCGTTATTATTAAAATGAAAGTAATAATGAAATTTAATTTTCGAAAGCTAATATTGACAATGAGTTTTAAATCTATCTTCTTTCTCTTCAGTGCAGAATGTCGAGATTCATTATTTTTAAAATGTTCATTTCTGGTGAACTAAGACACTTAATGAAATCATTACCAGAGCTACAATATAAATGAATATTTTACCCTCTGACTATTTAATATAGCAATAACCTTTACCATCTAATATTTATCATGCACATCACACAAAATAGTCACAAACCTAATTTTGCTACTGCCAGTATGGATATGCTGCTGATCATTTGTGATTACAAATGTTTATGTCACCTTCGTAATTAAAGGGTTAGAATGGTGTTAGCAAACAGTGTTTGTACTCCCCCAAAGGAACAAAAATTTAGAGGACAAAAATAAACTTGCGCCTTTCTGAAACATTTGTATGCAGACAAGCTCATGGGAAGTTTTTTCTTCACAAATACAAAATAGTCTGGGTAAATTCAATCTGAACGGTCAGACCCTGTTGAATGTATTTATCAGTAGTTTGCCCTTGCTGACCGCCCCCTTTACCTGGCAGTATCTTCAATGAGACACCCTTTACCAATACTCAACCTTCAGATTGTCCTTGTAAAGGAAAAACGTCAATAAAGCAACACTAACGCAGATCCTGCAAGATACAAAAATTAAACAGAAATTCTGAAAATTCAATACACTTTGACATTTTTATGCCTATAATGTTCACATAAAGCTTGTAAATTTATAACTTTACATAAAAGTGACCATACCATACATTTCGGGATTCTGTTTATGCAGTATCTTTTCATTTTCTGTTTTTGTCCTACTTTCTTACCCACCCCTCTGTTCTCTAATGTACATTTCTCTCCCTTAAGAGAACTCTTACTATAAAATGTGAATTCTTTAATATTTTTTGCAAATATGCATGCATGTACTTATACACACATACAGACATAGAGAGATTTGTGCCATTGTTTTATATAAATAGGATCACAATATAAACCCTTGTGTGTCTTGCTTTTCTTCCTCAGTGTTTTAGCAGGAATCCCTACACATCAACTGGAATTGCTATATTTATTCTTTGCACTAGCTATATAACATTCCATGGGCAGATCACAATACTTTACATAATCATTTTTCTGTTGTCAGATTTCCACTTTTTATAATTTTTACCACTGTGGAAAATGCTGCATTAAACATCTTTGAAAATGTCCTTGTATCCTGGGATTTTAATTTTATGGGAAAAGTTCCCAAATTTGGAGTTATTGAATTGAAAGGTATTTTTGGTTTTGATGAATTGCTTTATTAATAGGTCCTGAACATTGACATTTCCTTCCACAGTTTGTGAGGATACACTTTTTCTGACATCCTGTCCAGCAGTGTTATCTTTCTTTTTAATTTTTGCTAATGTGTCTGAGGTGAAATGATATTTCATTCTTATTTTAATTTATATTTTTTGTCCACTAGAAAGATCAGGTGACTTCTGTGTTTATTGGCCTTTTGGATTTGCTCATCTTGACTTTCCTATGCATATCTTTTGCCCATTTTTCTGTTGGTCTGTGTTTTTCTCATCATTTGCTTACAATCTCGTATATTAGAACTATCAACCCTTTATTTGGCATTTTGTGCTATAAATATGGTTTTTCAAATCTATTGTGTGTCTTTTGATTTCATTGTCCTATTAAGCCTTTCATCTATTTTTTTAATAGGCAGAAGTGTCTGCCTTTTCATGACTTCTGAATTTTGGTTAAGACATTTGTGTCTTGGCTGGGTGGCTCAGTTGGTTGGAGCATCATCCCTTATATCAAAAGTTTGCAGGTCCGATCCCTGCTGAGGGTACATGCCTAGGGTGCAGGATCCATCCCCCATCAGAGAGTGCATGGATGGATGGATGGGAGGCAACTGATTGATGTTTTCCTCTCACATCAATGTCTATCTGTCTCTCTCTCTCTCTCTCTCTCTCTCTCTCTCTCTCTCTCTCAAATCAATAAACATGTCCTTGAGTGAGGATTTATTTGAAAAGACATTTGTGCCACTAGATTGTTCATGAAGCCTCTGGGTTCTCTTTCAAGAGTTTTGTTGGGTTTTTATTTACATTCTTCTTTAAAGCATCAGGAATTTATTTTTATATCTGGTGACAATAGAGATCCAGCTAACAAAAGTATATTGAGTACCTACTATTCACTTAGCACTATGTCTCTAGGCTGAGATGGAATCAAACTTGTCTCCAAACACCTAGCATATGCCGACCACCAGTGACAAGGCAGGAGGACACCAGAACCTAAGTCATGACTAGCACAGTCCAAAATATAAAGTCTCATTATTTAGAAAAACAAATCAGAAGTAAAAATAATAGTAAGCTTTTATGTATTTTACTAGGGCTGCCATAACAATGTTCCAGAGTAGGTGGCTTAAACAACAGAAGTTTATTTCCTTACAGTCTAGAGGCAAAAAGTTCAAGATCAAGGTATTGGCAAGCTTGGTTTCCTCTGAGATCTCCCATCTTAGCTTGTAGATGGCAATCTTCTCCCTCTGTCTGCACATCAAGTTCCCTCCGTGTGTCTCTCTGTTCTAATCTCCTTCCCTTAAAAGGACCCCAGTCACACCGGGTCAGGGCCCACTCGTATGCCTTCACTTTTAAAGACCCTTTCTCTAAATGTGGTCATATTCTTTGGTACTGGAGCTTAGGATTTCAATATATGAATGTTGAAGAAACATAATCCAGCCCATAACTCATTTCAAATGATTTGTGCAGCCTGTAGGTACCATTGGTATACACATCAGAGGGAGGTCAGTGGAGAGTCGGTGAAAGCTTCAGGGAAGAGATGGGACTGGAGACAGACACTGAAGGATGCTTAAGATCTCAGTGAGGCAATAGGAGGCCCCACTGTGCAAAGATGAGAATAAACCAAGTTATAGCTATAACCATGGTGTGCCAGGGTTCCTATGAGGTAACTAGGCTGATCGGGGGAGATAGTTAATATGGGGGAAAGTGGAAGATAAAAGTTTAAACTGCTGATTGTAAGTAATCTAGATTTAGATGTTTAGGCTTAATAAAGAAGGAAAAGGAAGCTTCACGAATTTTTTTGAAAACTGAAATTTTTTGCAAATGAAAACCAGATTTTCCTTCCTGAAATACCACTTCAGTATTGACAGAAGTTGATGGTTACCTATTTATAGGAAACAAAGAGGAGAGAAAAGACAAGGTGACACCAGTATTTTGAACCTGGGGGACAGAAATAATGGTGCCAGTGAGGCTGTGCTATGCAGAACTCTAGATGGAGAAGAAAGGCCACTGCTGGTCCTTTGAGTCTGAGAGTTTGAGATGGGAATGTCCAGTAAGAACTTAGAGTGGACCTCCGGGGTGTCGAGAGGGTCCAACCTGAGGTATGCGCTAGGGAGTCATCAGTGTGGAGTACACTGAGGAAGGTTCGAGGAGCTGAGAGGGGCTTGGTTCAGTCCAGAGGGCAAAGGGATTATCTACTCATCCAGCAAACTTCTATTCAGCATTTACTGTGGGTCCAGCACAGCCTCAAGTGCCAGGAACACAAAGATAAATAAGATAAGATGTCTGCCCTCACAAACCTCATCTTTAGCCATGAAGGCAAGGAGTGGTTGATAATGTTAGATGATGAAGAAGTCAGAGATGATAAGGACAGATAAGGGACTTCTGATTTGTCAATAAAGTGACCACCCTTAACCATCTACGAAGGCAGCTTCAGTAGAATCTTAGTCATAGGCACCAAACTGAATAGGGAAAATTTGATGAGAAAATGGAGACAAGAGAAAGCTTTTTTATTCCCAGAATCTGACTTGCTTTTTACTCTCTTCGTGTTTATTCAAATTCTTTGCCATTTTCAATTTAATTAACTTTTGTTACAATAATAATGTTCTGATATTTTAATTCAGACTTTAAATAATATTAACAGTCAAGTTCAAATTTAGTCATAGGTCACTTTCATGTATCTAAAAACATAATAACTTGATACTATAGTTTTAAGTTCTTTCCATTCACATTCAGATAAGTAATATAAGTGAATATAACCAATACATTTTAAGATGATAAAACTTTGCAAAAGCTAATAAACGCTGTTTATTGAACAGCACTAGGGAAGATGATAAGTAAAGAGGAGGAAAGTAATTTTAAAAAACACTGTTTATAGTGGTGGTGATAATTCAGGTTTTACCATTTCTCCTCGTGCCTGTGACAGTCTTAAGACAGGATATTTAAATCCCCTCCACTGTCTGTTTCTGCAGAGGGGAAGGGAAAGGGAGGAAAGGGGAGATAAACTTCCAGGGACTGGCTGGAAAAGTGCTTTCACTCCTTCTAATTAGTAATTAGTCTATTACTGATCTCTGTTTAACATGACCCTGTTAACAGAGACCTCATTTTCTTTTTATTCAAACAAGGATAGTATGTATGGTCATCACGGTTTTCTTTGATTGGCATTGTTCTATGTGTTCCCCCTCTCAGAAGTGCTCCCAGCTAGTTGACACATCTTCATCATCCAGCAATCCCCCATGAATTTTGAAATGAATGAGCTAGAGATGTTAGACTGTGAATGTTCACCTAGTGGGTCAGACAGGGAACAAGACGGTTAGACATCAGTGTGTCCCCTCCATCCTGATTGAAGCTGATCTGCACTGCCAGTCATGGCTGTCTACACACAGTGTTAAATATTCTTTGATTTGATTCTGTTTGACTTGATTTGAATAGTTTTGGTTTGGAGCAATTCAGTTGTTCTGTGTATTTACATCTAAGAATTAGGGATCATTACTGCCCATCTTTTATGCACAATAATGACTTATTACTACCCTTAAAGTTCAGCTAAGAAACATATGCTCGAGTATCTGTTAAATGCAGGCTGTTGTCCAACAGGCAGCCAGATCCTTTTTCCATCTTCATCCTTATATATCTATCAAGCAGACATTCCTGCACAAATGCAGTCAGCGGGTGGGGTGTCAAGAATCAGGAAAAACAGACAGAAATACTCCAGGAGAGGCCTACTGGCTCTAGGAATAGAAAGTCACTTGTAATGATCACTAGCAACCAAGCATGCGCCCCGATGCTGCTGCTGCAGCTTTGAGAGCTTGGCTATATTGAGCTACATTGACAGAAAAGGTGGAAAAATATGACAAACGTTCTTCTTTCATGGTCAAGATTTTTAAAGTCAGGTCTGAAAATCCTAACAGTGTGAGGTTCTAAGTTTTGGCAAAAGGTCAGATTCAGCTTTTGGAAAAGAGTCAAGCCCGCAGATGAGCGGTATCCTTGTTTGGGCCATTAGTGAGGTGGTGCTTTACAAGGGAAGATCAGGCAGGGCTTGGCTGGGCAGGTGGATGTGTAAGGCAGGCGGTGGGGGGGAGAAGGGGACAGAAAGAAGATTATGTGTGCACAGTATCTTTTTTTAAAGACTTTTCAGCAGCTTTGTCTCCTCTCCCCATCTGCCCTCTGAACTGCAGTCCCCTATTCCACATCACCGAACTATGTATTTCTTTTCTTCCCCTTCTTTCCTCCCCCTTACCTCTCAGAGGCCTAGGCCACCAGGCAATTGGAAGGAAGGAAGCACATGATGAGGAATATGATAAGGGTCAGGTGGGGAAACAAAGGTATTGCCTCTTTCTCCCAGCTCTAGCCCCAGTGATGTGTGTATAATATTTTATTCACCCCAAAAGAAAAACATTGCTTGATGATAGTCCTTGTCATTGAATTCTTGTTTATAATCACCTTTCTTGTAGGTATCTCTAAAGGAGAGGAACCAAAAATATTGAGACCCCCAAGACGGCCCCGGAAACCCAAAACATTAAATAACCCTGAAGACTGCACATACTATTATCTACTACATGTAAGTGGCTCACTCTTATTATCAGATGGGAGCCATAGCATTCACAAAACTGTGGCCACACTGGGCCTATCCAAAGAGAAGACTCTGTAAAATGGAGATGCCCCTCAGTTTCTGCTTTCCTATCCCGGCCTTGGCTGAGGATCTGGGCACTTGGCTGTCCTGCTGCCTCTCTTCCTCCCCATTCGGGTCCCTCCCACAGTCCTGCAACCCCACATCCTCCCAGCAGTTTCTCTGCTGGTTCATTCATCTGAACTGAGATGCAAATATTAACCCAGAAAGAGAATTGTGTTATAGCAGGAGCTCTCCAGAGAGGGACCTGATGTGAGTGGGTAAGATATGGTGAAAGTAGGAGAAGGGAAGGAAGAGGGGGAAAAAGACAATTACTGAGCACCTTTCACTTTTTTTCTTTCTTAAGGAAGACTTTTATTATGGAAAAGTTGAACACCTACAAAAGTAGAATAGAACAATGAACTCACTCATATCCATCACTATCTTCCTCAATTATCGACAAATCTTATTTCCTCTATCCATTTACCTCCAACCTCGCTGGATGATTCTGAAGCAAATACTAGGCATCATATCTGTTCACTTATAAGTATTTCAGCATGGATCTCATAAAAACAAAGATTGTTGTTTTTTAAAGATTTCTACAATCATTATACTACAAAATAATTAATTTCTTAATTTGATCAATAGCCTAAAAATGTTTTTCTCATTCATAGAGTTGTTTTTCAGTCTTTCTTTATTTCCATTTTTTTCCCAAGTCATTCATTTCATAATTTATGTGCAATTAGTTTTGTCTGTTATGCTCACTTCCCTTTTAAATTCTAGGCCTGGAATGAGGTATGTTCCCCTGCATTGTGATATCTAATCCTAGAAACAGCCCTGAAGGGGGCATTCCCATGTCACAGGTCAGGACTCAGACACAGACAAGGCATTTCTTAGCTGTCAGGGTCCTCAACTGTACTGAGGTCCCTCACACATGGCAGGCAGCATGTGAGCTCATTGCATCACCTCTGCCAGCCTGCCCTTCCTCTCCTGTACCTGTTCTCCGGGTGCCACCATCATCCACCTGGTTATCTAAGCCAACACCTTGTGTTGTCCTGGACCTGGCCTCTCTCATACCTGACATCTAACCATTCGCTCTAAAGTGTGGCTTCTACCAGCAAAGGCAGTCTCTCATTCATCTTCTTCTTCTAACCTGCCTGCCTTATTTCAGACCATCATTGCTCCTCACTGGGATGCTTCAGGCCCCACCCAAGTGCTTCTAATCTCAGCCTCTCAAGCCTGTACTAGAAAATTTGATCCTGTTCCTCCCTTGCTAGTGCCTTTATAGTTCAGCAATTCCCTCGACATAAGGCCCAGACTATTTCTGAGGCCAAGCAGCAGTAAGATTAGAAAGTGTCAACCATTTCCTATTAACCTTGAATGTCAGTAGTAAATGCTGCTCAATAACATTTATTAATTGCCACTGGAATGACAATTGGCTGCTGTGGCTTCAACAGATACCATTCTTGATATGAGAAATAAGGAGGAATGTTTATGACTAACAACCAACCAATGAGACCGGAGCAGATTTTGAGTCTCACAAATGAGTCCCTTCCCAAAATCTTACATTGTCATTGAACTATTAATTTTTTAATGAATATAAAGTGTTTTAGTACACCTTAAGTTATTAATGACTGGAATCCTCCTTATAACTCTGAGTCTTTAAAACTTCAGCTTCAGTGAAAAATAAAGCATAGAAAAGTAGTCTGTTATTATAAGTCAAAATGGACCATGTGTTCATATTTATCTTTCCCCTACCTGGGATCGGGGTGCTACACGTAAGTGAAATTCACAGAAATGATGGGGCCCCACTCCCTTTACCCACCAAGACACTGTAATTTTAAGTGGCTTTCATGAAAATCTTTCTAAACTATATTATACTGCACATTTTAAACCTTTCCTTGGTGGCCCAGGTTTACTGTAGTGAGCAAAAGTGTACTTTCTTCAGATCTGCATTTCTCAGCGAGGCTCCCTGGCCACTGTGTCTAAGGTGGCACCCTGTCTCTCTGCATCCCCCGGGCCCTGGTTCATTATTTTTTCCAGAGCATTTACAAATGTATATTTCTCTACCTGCTTCCTGTCTGGCTGTCCTCTGTAGACTAGAAGCTTATGAAGGCAAGGGCTTCGCTCGCTGTGACAGCCCCACTGCTGCTGGAACCTGTGGGTCACCCGTAGATAGAAGACTGTTTGCTAAACAACACACAGCCGCCATACAGCGCTCTGGGGGCTGCCGAGCTGTGCAAATGATGTCCCTGAGCCTGCTCATCAGGGGCACCTGTGCTTCTGGCTGTTTTACCTATCTTTACAGCTTTTGTTTCTCCTTGGATGTCACTTCCTACTATGGTCATGCTTACTGCCTTAACATCAATGCCAGCTCTCTTCTACGATTTGATGCTCTTTATCTCTTACATCTGGAAATGTTGCTATAGTTGTGTCCAAAGTAAGAGTAGGCTGAGCCTGAGAATCATGCCCCTGGAGGGGAGAACATTTGCTGGGCACACACACCGGCCGTGATGGTGTGGGGGCTGCTCTATGACTCAAAATCTGGGTGACCATCCTCGAAACCACTCAGGGCCAACAGTTTCCTCAAAAAGAGTAACTGAACACATCACTTCAAAGGCCTTCTAGTTTATTATTTTCTCCAGTACCTCCCCGAGCTGCAGTAGGTAGTTACAAGATATTTTCCCCCCATGTTTTGTCTACTTTCTTCATCCTTGCCAAGACCTCTAAATAAGTGAAATGTTGGTGTATTTCCAAAAGGAATGAAACTGTATCTACCAGGGTATAGTGGATGTGAAATTTAAATTAGTTTTGTTATAAAATGTGTTTCTCTGTATCAGGTAGGAGGGAAGGGAGTGTGATGCAGCTGAGTCTTCAAAGTCCTATGAGCTTAGACCTCAGGTCTTTCCAGGCCTCCTCTAGAAACACCCTCCCGGGACTCTCTGCCTGGAGTCACCTTCGTCTCCTTGTCTTTCCTCTTCCTTACTGTCGTTCCTTAAGAAACTGCCATAGGACATTTGCTTCTTTATTTTCATTTCAAATTTCAAGTTGGTAATTTGTAATTTCGAAACTATAATTGAAAACATTGTTCGTCTTAGCAGTGGATGCCCCTAATATAAAGTCCCATGGGTTCAGATTTATTTAAATCCTCTCCCGTGACATACACTGTGCTTCCTTCTCTGTGAGAAAGATTGCAGTCTCATGCTTCCCTTCTGGACTCAGCAGTGAGAAAACTAGGAGACAAATGTGAGGCTCATCTTAACACATGTTGCTTTTGTCCTCTTTCTTATTTACAACTTCTGTTTTATTACCTTGATTGTATAATCGCCTCTATCATAAACCATCTTAAATAATTTTTTGGAGAAATTTATCATTGAATTATATTTCATTAGAATATTCTAGCACATGCAAGAGTGAAATAAAACCTGGACAGTATTTCCTCTTCTAAGAATTCCTGTAACTCAGAACCATCTTATATGTATATACTATGTACTGCCTCCCAGGGAGAAAGGCTGATCCAGAATCAAAAGGGACCCTGGCCAGCTTGGGAATTCAAGGCAGAATGTTATTTGATTGATTCTTGGTTGTAGAGAGGGGACCTCTACCTCTCGACACCATGCCATCATTTCAGCATAATTTTGGATTGTAGAAAATTGTTCTCAAGAACAAAACAGACTTTTTTCCC
>PVKM010017319.1:0-26034 GCA_004027735.1 Carollia perspicillata
GGCGATACCATCACAAAGCTCTGGGGCTCCCCTCCCTTCCAGAGAACACACGGTGGGGAGGAGCCAAAGCTCTGGAGGTGGGAACTCAGACTCTTGGACAAGCCCCTGTGCATAGAAAGGGCTGTATATATGTATAAGAGTGGCCTGGGCAGCAGGGTTTTGACCGCATCAGGACTAGACCCTGTCCAATTGCTTAAAGAAGCAAGATCTCCTGTGCAGGTACATTTCTTTATCTCCAAGGGTGGGTTCGATTTAGTCCAGAGCCCCTAGAATCCTCTGCAGGGTCTGGGTTCAGAAGGTGAGAGAAATGTAGTCACTGCTTCTGATTTGAACTTTGCAGGTCAGAGTTTTTCTGGAAAGAGCCCTGGAGTCTGGAGATGTGAATTTGGTTCTCAGCTTTGCTATTGCTTACCAGTGTGACTTAAGGAATAGACTTCAGCCCTTTGGCCTCAGTCTTCTCATTAAATAAGGAGGTGTTTTGGCTTAAGTGATCCCGGAGGTCTGTCAGCTCTGATTTCTATTACACAAATGGTCATTTGGGGGTTACTGACACTGCTAGGCATTGCCATTTCCTAGGGCTCAGATCCTTTCAAGGGTCTTCTGAAGGGTCTGGAGGGGCCTTCAGAAGACCCATTTTGGAAAGGGAGGTGGCCTGGGTCCTTGAAGGACCCTAATATTCCAGGAGAAAGGATGTGCTCTGGGTGTGAATGGGCAGCAAGGCCAGTTTGACTTTCTCTGTGCAGTCAGGTGTGAAGAAGTCAATGATGACAAATTGAGAACAAAATAGTCCTTCACGTGATAGTTATCATTGTGGGGCTGGGGTCGAGGGGCCCTCGCTGAGATGAGAAATCTAGAAATCATGCAGGTTCAAGCAGTTTACTGGCCTCTGGGCATCTGATATCACTGAGGCTCAGATGACTCTGGAAGAAGGCAGCCAGCTCAGCTTATAATCAGTCCTCTCCTATGGAGAGAGAGGAGATACTGTTTGTTTAAGTGGGATTGAGCCTGGCTATGGCTTAAACATTTTTGTTTCAGAAATATCAGATATAGTCAGATACAGGAGCTGGAACTGTGATCCTAGCTTGAGCCAGTGGGGTAGACCTAGATTTTGGGGTTTGGGGAGATCTCCCAGACTCGGCAAGGTGAGAGAGTATCTTTGACTCTCTAGTTTACTCTCTAAAAGTCTGGAAAGGATTCTTGGATGGGTTGGGAACCAGCCACTAAACAGAGTGAGCACCTTGCACTCCCTCTAGAATGAGAGCCCTGCTGTGGGACTGGGACTCCTTGGGAGCAAAAGTTCTAGTTCATCATGCACCCCTACCATCTAGGGCAACACCTGGCCCACGATGAAGCACTCAATAGAGCCGTGTTTAAATGAAATGGATCTGCCACTTTCCAACTTCTCTTCTAAATCTCTCTCCTGACCATCAAAACAATCAATAGAAAAGAATAGAACTGATTTAAGTACTCGTGGTATCATTGGTGTGTGATGAATCTCTCCACCTCAAGGTGAACCACTGAGCTGATTTGTAACACACGATTGGTTTTGCCTTTCTCTGAAAATTACATAAAGAGAATCATACAGTTTCTGTGTCTAGACTTTTTCACTCAGTACTATTCAAATTCCATCCGCATTTTAGCATGTCGTTCTGGTTTGTTTATTCTCAATGCTGTAGAGCAGGGGTGTCAAACTCATTCTCACTGGGGGCCACAGCAGTCTCATGGTTGCCTTCAAAGGGCTGAATGTAACTTTAGGACTGTATAAATGTAACTACTCCTTAACTAGGGGCAAGGAAGTTGGTGCTGTTGCTGGGTAGAAACAAGGTGCTGGGCTGGATAAAACAAGGTGGAGGGCTGTATTCGGCCCCCTGTGCTGTATATTCTATTGCGTGAATGTACTGCACTATTGAATCCATGTTCGTGGGCTTGTTGCTACAGTTCTCAGTTTGGTGCTATTTTGAATAATACTATTATAAATATTCTTGTACATGTCTTTTGGTTCATAAATTTAAGCATTTCTATTGGGTAAGACCCAGAAATGGAATTGTTGTCATAGGGTATGTATACGCTTAGGTTTAGTATTTACTGCTAAACAGTTTTCCTAAAAATTGTTTTTGTTCGATTTACTTTTTATAAGGTTTTGCCTGGGTTTGTAACTGCAAAGGTTGATAGTCTGGAGTAGCATAAATCACAACCTAAGATGCAAGGTCATCCTTTCTTAAGTCCCAGACTGAGCTTTGGGGGTGGGGGGTTTCAGTGAAGGGGTGCACTTGTTACCCAACACCCTTCTCCCTAGTTCACAAAGTTGAACAAAGGGCAAGTGCTAAGCCATATCTGATTCAGGAGTGTTCTTCCACGGCAGCTTCGTTCAGTCTCCCTACCTGTCACACGAGCTCAGAGGTCCTTAGAACAATACTTTTCTGAGGTATAGACATTGGTGTGTCAGCGAGAGACCTCGGCTGTGAGAAGAAAAAGCAGGTCCAGGGCTCTGGGGAGGAGGGGAACTTGCACTGAGCTTTGACGGACGGACGCAATTCAAACCAGAGACAGAAAGAAATATCTCATGTTTGTGTGCGGGTAAAAGATACGTTGGGGTAGAGCTGCGGGTTGCCTATACAGAAAGGGGCCGGAGCACTGAGACCCTGACCCTCTGGGTTCAAGGCCATGAACTGTGGGGTCGGAGTGCAGGGATGTGACCTGGCCGGTCAGACAGGACATTCAGGAACCAGAGGAGGAAAAGCCGCCTTAGTCTGATGGGTAATGCAGCTCAACATCTGACCCTTTAAGATTCAAATACTCCTGAAAAATAAGAGGAATGAATTCACATCTGTTTTAAGACTCTTTCCTGCTCAAACATGTTTCGAAATGTTCTGGAAAGGAGAAAAATAAAAAGGGTTGGTCCTTTAAATGTATGGAAGGTGATAGAGAAATAAGGGTAGGAAACGACCTAATACTAGGGTGCCGGTGTCTCCTGGGTGGGGGCTGTAAGAACAGAAGCAGGCTTGAGGGGAACAGAGTGACCCCACTGAGCTTCTGCCTGAGGAGCTGGTAAGAAAGAAAAGAAGAGGATGTGCCAAAGAGATGCCCAGGGCTTACCCTGGTCCTGCAGAGCTGGCCAAGAGCCCACAGGCACTGCTCAGGGGTCCTACCTGTGCAGAGGAGCACTGACCAGAGTGACCACCAAGTTCCCTCTACCTGATATTAGGCTTATCTTCAAGGAGTGACATCAGGGTCTGGCTTCTATGCAGGCCCAGCGAATGTTCCTAAGCCCAATGAAAGCTGTCTCTGCAACGTGGCAACTCAAGGTGCACACTCCCATTCTGAAAGTGGTAGGCTGTCGGCACCTCTACAGAGGTTTGTGGCAGTGCTGTGTGTCATGGAGTCAGACGGAAGACAGGGCAGTTGAGAGTGGGGAGGGAGCTCCGCCAGCCAAGTTCTTATATCTGCACACAGGTGTGCGACCGGCCCAGAGGATCCCCCAGCATCACCAGCTAAGGAAGGGGGCTTCCTGCCTCTTCTCTCCCCAGTCTACTCCCAAGGTGCATGCTCCCTTTGGAGACTCCCTCCTTGAAGACTGACTTTGATTTTACTGTGTTCCTTAGGGTCCTTTAACCCGGGACCCCAGAACCTCTTGCCCCAGAAAGAATCTCCCAAACAAGTCTGGATCAGAAGGGAAGCTGTTAAGAAGGCCTCTGAACACAAGCCTTAACCTAAGTCGGTTCTCGGGGATGTAATCAGAACTACAGGGGAACAGCTACATGGTTGACAGTTCACATCTTTATCGCACCTCAGCTTCAAGCCAGGAGGAGTGGGGGCAGGGCTCAGGAAGAGGGGGACAGGTGTTACCATTCTTCACATTTCACAAATGAAGAAACACCCATCTGTTTATTTGCTCGGTCAGCCGGTCAGCAAACATTTATTAAGAGTCTGTTAGTTCTTGTTCTCAACAGCTCATAGGTGGGCCACATTCTTTATTGTTTCCTGAAAGGCAAACCGCTGCTCTAAACATGAAGAGGAGTTCTCTGGGTCTCCTGTTAAAAACTAAATCTAAATGTAGACAAATATTTAAATAGTAAAAACGTTCAAGGTCCTTCTAAACCTTTCACTGGGCAAAGTCACTCCTTCTTTTATGAACGGGGCACGGTCTGTACTTAGAGATTGGGTGTTCCTACTTGGAGTCAGCAGCCACGAAACCAGCCAACAGCTGTCAGGACTCTCCGCTGTCATCACATCTGAAAAACAGAGACTTTGGCAGAAAGAAATGGCAGGCCACATCTTTAAGACTTTGAGACATGACAGTAACCTGTGAGCATAAAGTGTCTGCAAAAGCAAAAAACCAGTAAGTCAGTTAGAGATAAAGTTCTGCTATATTAAGAAAAATTCTTAGTGATGGATGCAATTAACCACGTTCCTACTTGGAGCTTACCCCTGTGACACCGTGCAACAGCAATCTACCTGAGTTAGGCAGTGCTTTCAGCAAACTTGTGTGTAAAAGGCAGGCAATAAATATTTAGGCTTATAGGCAATAATTTCTGGTGCAAAGGCCCGACTCTGCTGTTGTATGTTGCAAAAGCAGCCATGCATGAACAGGTAACTATGGCTGTATTTCAATATAATTTTATTAACAAAATCCAGTAGTGAGCCAGATTTGGCCCAGGGACCAGAGTTTGTCAACCCCTACTTTAGAGTTTTTTCAAGTCACTTCACGTAGTTATCTCGTTTGAGTCCTAAGAATAGACATAGTATATGTTATCTCCATTTTATGGGTAAAGAAACCAGCTTAGAGAGGGCAAGGGGTCTGCCCACAGCCACATGGGTAAGAGGTGGCAGCCTGGCCACTTCCCGGGTCTTCTGATTGTAAATGTAGCGCTCCATGAGCACTACACACTGGCTATTACACAGAAGAAGCACAGTCCCTGCCCAAGATGAATCAGGCAGGGCCCGTAGTTAGTCTTGCTCTTTGGTTCCAACTGTCGAGAACATGGAATTGATCACTTTTTCAGTCTCATGCTTTTTATCATACAGACAGAGCCATTGTCCTAGGAGCCCAGGTTTCTATTCCAATTTTACCTCAGACAACTCAGTGGTTTGTGGCAAGAGGCCAGAGTTCTCTGGAAATCAATCATCCCTAGGAGGATGCTACAGGTTCACAGCACCTGTAGTGAGGACGTGATTCTTATGTTTTTGTTTCCTTTCCAGAGCCCCCACTCTACCCTTATTAGGTGGACCAAGGGCCAGGCTTCCAGCACGGACCCAGTGTCTAGCACGTAGCAGGTGCTTGGTAAATATCTTGGTAAATATCTGACTGAACATCAGGGCAGGGACTCAAGGCATGGAACAGGCTCCTGTGTCTTGCCTGGCGATGCTTCTCAATGTTCCCCAACTAGTTAAACTCAAAGCCCTCCTCTGGATCCAGAGTCCCAGGTAGACCCCTCATACCTCACCGTCACAAAGCTCTCCCTAGCACCTAACACTGTAGACGAGGCAAGCAAAGTCAATACAGAAAAAAGTGAAGATTGAGGCTCTGCCCTGCCTTTGCTGAGTGCAAATGAATCCTGACATGAAGAACATGACCGAGGAGTCTTCACACCCTCTGGGGGCCCAGGAGAGAACTCCCAGGCACCGGAAGCATGACTCTGGGCTACATGCTCTAGTGTCTCATGCCCCAGGTAGCTTTCCCTATTCATTTACATAGTCTTTTGTGGGTCTGCTCCAATGAGGCTCACACATAATAGTTAAAATGAATTTCCAGATATAGCCAAGAGCCATCTGGCCCTTTGCAGAGAGCTGTGACAATCTGGGAGCAAGCTAATTTCACCTCCCAGCTTGTAGCCTACAGAAGACTTGCTGGAACTGACAACCACCCACATCTGGGTCTAGATCCCCTTTAAGATGACTTGGGAATACTTATAAAAAGAGGATAATACTTGTGTGTGTGGGCTCATTCTGAAATGTGATCTTACAATGGGCATTTGGTCCTTGGAGCCCCACGAGGCACCAAGGCTTGTCATGAACTATAATGCAGTGTTTCCTGGTTCAGAGAAGAATCCAAGTGCAACCCAGTGCTTGGTGAGGAGGGCATGAGCCTGGGTCGGGTTCTGAAGCCGAGGGACCTGCTATCACATGTCATGTCACAAGCAGTACATGACTGCTGCTCAGGCTGGAAGGGACAAAACAGTAAAATCTTGCTCTTGTGAGACCTCGCATTGGTTTACAAATGTAAATGGGGCAGAAGAAACTTGTTGAGAAAGAAACAGGGGTAGGCCGGAGGAAGCTTTGCCTGATCATCTATATCAGGAAGAAAACCTCAGGGAAAACCATGGACCTGAGTAAGAGCTTCTGAATCCCCGTGACCAGGTTGGGAGAGTGCTGGGTCTTCCCCCAGGAAGTGCGTCTGTGCCTGTGAGTGGAGTCAGATGTCGGCAGGTCAGGGAGAAGTCAGGGTGTGAGACAGCATTCCGCCAGTATTAACCCCATGGGGATAAACACCCAGTATCAGACGGAGTAGCTTTCCGTGCGTGACTCAGGGTAGAGCCCACACGGGGTGGGAGGACAGGGCCATTCCACAAGCTGGTCACTAGCAGTGCTGATGAGCGAAGTACAAAACTAAGGGTGAGTGTTTGGAATGTTTTGTAGCAATTGACCAATAGCTTTACTTCTGTTGAGATCTGACTTTTTTTTTAAAGAAGACTTGTATTTTGTACATCATCTTTAAATTTTATTTTTCTATTAATTCATTAAACTTCTGCGACAAATTGGAAATAAAAGCATACAGGCCCTTCACTAGTGATAAGTAGTAGAGTGTTCTGTGGGGTGAATGGTGAGTCGACAGTTAGGATGAGGGGAACTCAGTGAAGGCCAGGCACTCAGGGAAGGCTTCTAGAGGAGGGGCTCCAGGGGGACTTTGGGACATGGGCAAGACCTTGACAGATGGAGAGGAGCCTCGGATCACCCCTACAATGTACAGAAGCACGTCTTTGTCCAGACATGTTCGCAGGCAGCTCCTAGTGCACATACATCTTGTTTCTCTTTTGCAGGCTAATTTCTCTTTCTTACATCCTCTCTGTCTCCCTCCTCCTCCCTGTGGGAAATGCCAAAGCATTAACAGCAAGGAAGTAAACTGAACATCCCACCTTCCATTTCAGGAGCAACAGACACCATCCAGAAAGCTTGTATCCGCTTCTTGCTATGTCTCTGTGGCTGCCTTGGCGAGGCCGAGGGGAGAAGGACCCGATGGGGGGCCCTTCACAGCTCCCCAAGCAGGACTATGAGGCCCTGCAGGAAAAGTGCCTGAGGAACGGCTGCCTCTTTGAAGACAGCAGCTTCCCAGCCACCCTGAGCTCCATCGGCAGCGGGCCCCTGCTGCAGAAGCTGCCTCCCCGCCTGCAGTGGAGGAGGCCACCAGTAAGGGGCTGGGAAGGGGGCTTCCGAACCACACACACAAAGTGTGTCAACCCAGACCTTCCTTCCAAGGGCTCAGGGCTTTTGGCTATCCGGTCTTACTCTCATTGGTCCTCTGAGAAGGAAACTGGGTGAATCCTCACATCCCCATTTTCCAGGAAGAATCAGGGGTGATCCTGGGAGGGGTCGGAGATGTAGCTCCTCCCCCAGGCCTGAAATACGTGGAACAACTGAGGCCAAAAATATGTTAGGGTACTGTCGAGCTTCATGGGAGATGGCAAGCCTCCTGAGTCGCAGCCAATGCCATCTGCCAGAGGGACACATTTTAACCTTTCACACCCCACTCCCCCCACAGCAGGCCCAGGAAATTCACAAATCAGGAAACTGTTTATCACTTTACACAAGTATTCTTTATACATGCATCAACAATCCCTTTCAAAGGCAACTCTTCAATGTGTTCAAAAGCAATTCATCTCCCCCAAACTCGATTTTCATGCAAGATTCCAGAACACGGTCAAGTCAACCCAGGCTGCAGATTCTCCCCTTTTGTGTTCCCTCATCAGCTGTCACCATCAAAGCCAGACTTGTTAAGTCCCTGCTATGTGTAAGATTCCCAAGTGTGCCTCCTGCACTAGAAGGCTGTGGAGATTTTACTTCTTCCAGGAAACCCTGGGAACTCCTGGCACAGTTTTCACACACCTGACCTGGACTGAACTGTGCCCACGAGAAGACTGAGGGATTCGGTGCAGGCCGTGGAGCAGAGGATAGGCCCTGTCCCTGTGCACCACCCCAGCCCAGCCCACGTCTCAGCGCAGGAAGCCGGAGGCCATTACACTGGGATTAGGGGCAGGAAGGAGGAGTAGGGGGAGAATAAGAATGGGAAGATCTCTTGGAAAACTGAGAATGCCCCTTTTATGAGGTACTTCTACTTTTAACAGAAACCCCCAAACAGTTATTTTTTGGTATAAGTACCATTTCTCAGTATCTATATAGAATTCTCCAGGACTTGACTTCTATGAGCTTTAAGGAGGGATGAGAAATAGAATGGACAGAATCTGCTGGCCAGATTTTCGGGGACAGCCCTGATTCTACATCTGCATCTGCATCTGCATCTGCATCTACTTCTACATCTACATCTACATCTTCATCTGCATCTACATCTAATGTGCATCTGCATCTACATCTAGTCTACATCTGCATTTGCATCTGCATCTGTATCTACTTCTACATCTACATCTAATGTGCATCTGCATCTACATCTAGTCTACATCTGCATCTGCATCTACATCTGCATCTAGTCTACATCTGCATCTGCATCTGCATCCACATCTGCATCTGCGTCTACATCTACTTCTACATATACATATATATGCATATACATATATCTATTCTATATCTATGTCCCCATAAGTCCATGAGTATGGGACCTGATGGTCACTGTAGCTCCAGGAGCTTCTTCTTGGTCAGAAGGACAATTCTGTCTGTCCCTGCAGGAACTGCACAGCAACCCCCACTTCTATTCTGCCAATGCCCGAAGGCTGGATCTGTGCCAGGGATTGGTAGGTAAGTCTGCACAGCCCCTGAGATACACACCTGGCAGCTGTGAACCTGGCTCAGCCCAAGAAGACAGTGGTGGGAAAGAGGGGAACCGAGAGATTCCAACGGGGGAAATGGCCACCTGAACTCTAGCTGTGTCCTTTGCTGGGAATAGGATAACAACTGGTCCTGTCAGGATTCATGGGAGTGTCAAACCTTGCCTAATGAGAATCTTCATCATCAGTTCACAGGTCTAAGTCTTATCTTGGGAAAATGTGCTCACTCTACTCTAGTCCCTATAATGAGTCCTCCTTGGCATGCCTGTCACTAGATGCTCCCAGAATAGGATCCAAGAAGTCCTCTTCTCAACCCAACTTTCTTTTTAGAGTAATAGAAACAAGGCTTGCTTATGAGGGGAGGGGCATGTACAGTAGTGTCCATTTTACAGACAGGGAAGTGGAGTCCAGAGGGTCAAGGCTTTCCCAGAACATGGATCAGTTACAGAGAGAGGAATTAGAAAAGTGTGGCTGTGTTTGGGTCCAAGTTCCTGAGGATGGAGCATTTGGGGAGCTGAAAGCTGGTGCAGGAATGTGGCTCAATTCTTATTTTCAAGTATAGATTCCAGCCAATGTACCCCCCTGCACCACACTTTCCTCAATCACCCTTTTTCTCCCCAGTATATCATTCCCTCATGTCCCTAAGGCTACAAGCCCAGAAAGGACAGCAATTGATACCAGACACTTCTTGCATGCAGTAAATCCTCAGTAAATCCATGCAGACACCTGGAGAATGTGTGTGCATGTGCAGTACCTCCATGCAGATACTGTGTGCTGTCTGGCTTAGGTGACTGCTGGTTCTTGGCTGCTTTGCAAGCTCTGACTTTGCACCAGGACATCCTGAGCAAGGTTGTTCCCCTGAATCAGAGTTTTACCAAGAATTACGCTGGCATCTTCCAGTTCTGGGTGAGTGTCCTCCTAATGCCCAGTCTGGGTTGGGGGCATAGGAAAGAAGGTTCTTGGAAGAGTCATGTCTTTGCCTCCTTGGCTGACCATGTTCCACTGTAATCTTCACTCACCAGTGGGCACTCTCTCCTTCTAGTTCTGGCACTTTGGGAAGTGGGTTCCTGTGGTGATAGATGATCTACTGCCTGTGGATGAAGCTGGCCAGCTGGTCTTCGTCTCTTCCACCTATAAGAACTTGTTCTGGGGAGCTCTTCTGGAAAAAGCTTATGCGAAGTAAGATAACCATGAGAAATTTTTTCTCTTTCCTTCCCTCCCCCACACCCTGTCTCTGTCTCTCCATCAATGTTGAGGGAGGGCAAGAGGAGGCAGGTAAAGTTTATGAAGTGAGATACTGAGGCATGATTCTGAATATATGATGGATATGTCCAGAGACTTTTGTGTAATGGTCACCCATCTAAACAAGGTTTCAGAAATTCTGCCTTCCCTAATGGATACAGTTGTTAACAGGGATAAGAACTCAGCACTAGGTTGGGAGGAAGGGGTAGCAGACACATGCCCAGGGAATAACCAAGCAAAGATCCTTTAGATCATCCCAGGCTGCAGTTAAATGCCCCCTTCCTTCTCTCCCTGTGTTTACTTATCCCCTGGGCAGGCTCTGTGGCTCCTACGAAGACTTGCAGCGTGGAGAGGTGTCTGATGCTTTGTTGGACTTCACCGGTGGGGTGACAATCACCATCAACCTGGCAGAAGCCCCTGGAAACCTCTGGGACATCCTAACCCGAGCCACCTACAGCAAAACCCTTATCGGCTGCCAGACCCACTTAGGGGTGAGGCTGGGCTGTGCACCGTCCAGATGTCCTTCTTCTCTGCTGCCATTCTCTTCATCTACCAGTCACTGTTGTCACCTCAGTGTGAGCCCCAAGACTCCCACGAAACCCCGCACCTACAGTCCTATGTTCAACAAGAGCAGCCTCAGAGCAGAGAAGAAGGGAGTGTGCAGAGAAAGGGGCTGACAGTTAAGGGTCCACCACATGCAAGGTGTTTTACAGCTCAGCTAGTCCTTGCTGTCTAATTTTACTACCAGCCAAGAACATGGGACTGGAACAGGGAGCCCTGAGTTCAGCTGAGCCTGCACTAATGACCACTGTGTCAGCTTACACATCCATTTAGTGGCTCTGAATCTGGGTTTGTCCTCTGCAGAATGTTTAGAATCACTGCAGAGTGGCACCCTGACTTAAAGGCTCGGATGAGACTCTGGGTGCTGAAGAGCTATGAAAACTGCAAGGTGACACAGTGCCGTGTGGGTCTCTTCCACCCCCTCCTCATAACCCCTGCTTCGGCCAACCAGGCCCCCGGGACCCCTGGATAATCCGTACCCAGCAGGACTGACAGGTGCTCTCTTGTCTGTACAGAGTGAGAGGGTGCTGGAGAACGGACTGGTGGACGGCCATGCCTACACTGTCATAAGAGTCTGGAAGGTGGGTGGAACCTTCCCCCTCTGTTTCCTTTCAGCCTCTGCTTCTCTCCTAGGGCTTTTTACCAAAGCCTGGGGGTGTTTTTGGTGAATATTACTATCTGTGTCTAGTCTGGGGGTAAATTCTCTGGGGGTCCTCCAGGGCCTGCCAAAGCTGGTGGGACTCCCCATACCTCTGGACCTATTTTCTGGGGTGGCGTGGGGGGTCCAGCCGTTGCCACCATCATTGCATCATCCCAACCTCTCTTTCCATGGGGAAGCCCCAGCCAACTGGCCATCTTTCCCCACCGTGCCTCACAGTCTTCCGTGAGTTTCACTTCCCCCTGGGCTGCCCACGATAGCCTCTATAGCTGGCTCTTCCCTCCCAAATTGCTGCTTCTTCTTCACTTGCGCCTTTTTGAGTTTCCCAGTTTCCTTCCTTTTGTTATTTACCTTTTGAGCTCTACTAAGCATTGAGCGAAAGAGGAATCAGACGGGGACCCCGCCTACAGAGAGCTCCCTGTCAAGTATGAAGAAAACCCATATCTGAAAATGATAAGGAAGAAAGTAGAAACTGGGAGAAGCCTTGAGAGGTTCAGAGGTTGGAGGGAAGACGTTCACCTGGTTGGGTTGGAGGGAAGTCAGAGAAGGCTTTCTAGAGACGGTCACATGGAGCTGGTCACTGAAAGGCGGTAGATTTGTATGCGGAGAAAAGGGCATTTGTAGCTAAAGGAACAGCATGTGCAGAATGTGGAGAAAAGAAGTCAGTAGGGCCGGTCTTAAAGAACCTCTGATATTTAAGAAGCCTTACTTACCCAAAGTCCTCTAATTCCCTTTAATTCTGCTTCAGACTTTTTGAACTCAACTCACACCTGAATTCTTCCTCCTCCCAGATACCCATGAATCATTTTTGTGTGGGTAACAAGAGCTTTACAGTTATTTTCACACTTATTAGAAAAATTTATATTTGTTAATATTTGTATGTTTATATTTTGTTTTATGTTTATTTAACAGCATTGGACAAAATTTAACATTTATTGTGTGCCAAATACAGTCCTAAGTGCTTCACAAACATTAACTCAGTCCTTACAACACCCCTGTCAATAGGTGTATGAGTGTCCTAGGGCTGCCATGACAACAGAAATTTGTTTCGTCACAGCTCTAAATCCCAGAGTCTGAAATCAAAATGTTATCAGTGCCCTGGCTGGTGTGACTCAGTTGGTTGGAACATCATCCCATAAACCGAAAGGTTGTGGGTTCAATCCCCGGTCAGGTCACATACCAAGGTTTCAAGTTCAGTCTCTGGTCAGAGTGCATGTGGGAGGCAACTGACCGATGCTTCTCTCTCCTATCAACGTCTCTTTCCCTCTCTCTGTCCCTCCCTTTCCCTCTCTCTAAAATCAATAAGCATGTCCTCGGGTGAGGATTAAAAAAAGATGTCGTTAGGTTCTCACTCCCTCCGAAGGCTCTAGGGGAGAATTCTTCCTTGCCTTACAGTTAGCAGTGGCTTCCAGCAATTCTTTGCTCGGGGAGCATAGCTCCAATCTTCGCTTCCATCTTACATACCCTTTTCCTCTGTGTCTTCCTCCCTTCTTTTCTCTTGTCATTGGATTTAGGACCCACCTGAATCCAGGATGATTTCATATCAAAGTTCTTAATTACACCTGCAAAGACCCTTTTTACAAATCGGAGCCATTGACAGGTTCTGGGTAGACATATCTTTTGGGGTCCATCATTCAATCCG
Organism: Carollia perspicillata; assembly: GCA_004027735.1. NCBI lineage: Eukaryota > Metazoa > Chordata > Mammalia > Chiroptera > Phyllostomidae > Carollia > Carollia perspicillata. The sequence continues at coordinate 13,097 of PVKM010017319.1, forward strand.
CTGTGGCAGATGTGACTATTGGCTTCACTTTACGTATCAGGAAATAGGCATGGAGAGGTTAAGTAACTTGCCTTACGTCTCATAGCCTGTTAGTAGCAGAGCCGTTTCCTCCTCTGCCAGCTCTCAGGGCCTTTGATCTTCCATTTTAAAGTCTCATCCGCAGGTATGAATCTCACCCAGGTATCTGTAACACAGGCAGTTGGCACCCGGCCCAGGCACCTGAACTGCTTCTCATTCTGTGCAGGTGACCTGCAAGCGTGAGCCTGAATATCTAGTCAAGCTGCGGAACCCCTGGGGGAAGGTGGAGTGGAGAGGAGACTGGAGTGACAGGTGAGCTTCCGAGACTGGCTGGGAGGGGTGCGGAAGGGGTAGGCGAAGCCTGCAAAGGAGGCTGCCTTCTGCACACAGATTCCGGGTGTTCTTCTTGGCCTCAGGCTGTATCAGGAACGTTTGCGGGGTGTGACGGTCAATCTCTCACATTGATAAAATGGTTCATGTTGTATAGATTGTTTTCTCATTCATTATAGTAATTAGAGTCAAATGTTCATTAGAGCTTGCCAGCACTGTGCTAATAAGCCCTTTGGATTTTTATCACATTTAATCCTCCAAATAATGCAGTTATAAGGTAGGTAGTTTTATGCCTATTTTACAGATGAAGGAACTGATGCTTACACTGGATGAATTACTTAAGGTCTCAGAGCAGGATCCAGCCACGGGCTTTCCTGTCTAGTCCAGTGGCCCTCCCCTGGCATGGGCCCTCTTGGGCTTGTTGGGTCAGAGGTAGACAGATGCGATTGGCCCCAAATTCTGGTTTTATTTAGTGGCCCCTGGTTGTTTCTGCCCAAAGACAACCCGAACTGGATGTGGGCTTGACGGACTACAGACTGGCTGGAGGGCACAGGCAGAGAGGGTGACCAGTGGCAAAGCCCTTTGCCCTCTTGCATGAAGATTTATGATACCGGCCTCTGCATAACACTTTAAAGTATAGAAACACATCCATGTACTCATTATCACTTATTCATTTTTGTAGATGAAGAAATGAAGGCTCAGAAAAATAAGTTGTATTCCACCCTCATAGGATGTGCCACACTTGATGTGTGGTACAAGAATAAAAAGAATTGTCAGCGGACCTCGGTCTATGTAAAAAATGGCATCCAAAGATATATATTAATTTTATTTTTTAAAAGATTTTATTTACTTATTTTTAGAGAGAGGGAAAGGGAAGGAGGAAGAGAGGGAAAGAAACATTAATATATGGTTGTCCCTCAAGTGCTCCCCACTGGAGTCCTGGCCTGCAACCCGGGCATGTACCCTGACTGGGAATTGAACCAGCGACCCTTTGGTTTGCAGTCCCACACTCAATCCACTGAGCTGCACCAGCCAGGGCAAGATATATATCAATTTTAAAGTGTTAAAAAATATGGTGTCATGATATTGTTTTTAGTTTGTTTCATAGAAGAATAAGTATTTACATTAGGGATAAGTGATGAATTAAATTCGTTTTGTTAGTTGTGTGACCTTGGGCAAGGTTTTTCATTTCTCTGAGCCAGATGTCTGGTAAGGATTAAATAAAATGATGGGTTTCTATTCCATAGAGTCTAACCTGCTGTTAATCTCATCCAGTGTATATTTTCATTTTGGATATTGCATTTCCTAATTCTAGAGATTCCATTTGAGAATATCTTCTACTTCTCTCTTCATTATGTCCACAGTTCTTTCATAACCTTGAGAATATTGAATGGGTTGATAATAGCTGTGTAAATATCCTTATTTGCTAATTCCTTCATCTCTCTTATTTCTAGGTCTGCTCCTCCTAACTCTTTCTATTCCTGATAATGGGTCTCATTTTCTACTTTTTTATATGCCTAGTAAATTTTTATTGGACATTATAAATTTAAGTTTCTGAGTGCTGAATTTTGTTGCATTCCTTTAAAGAATGTTGGACTTTTTTTTTTTCCTGGCAGGTAGTTAAATTAGGGATAACTTTTGATACTTTGAAGTTTTGTTTTAAAGCATTTTTAAGGCAGAGCTAGAGAAACCTTTATTTCAGGAATAATTTGACCCCACTATGAAGGCGTTGACCCCCTGGGGTCTTTACTAAGGACCCCAGGGGGTCAACAAGGTCTTTCAACTCTGACTGGCAGGAATTCAAATGATTCCCAGCCCTGCACCACCTCTAGAAATTCTTCTGTGTATAGTTCAGTCTTGCGGGGTTTTACTTTATGTATGTACCATTTTGATTTCAGCCAAAGAATCAAGGGAGCCCCTTCGAAGTCCTCTGGAGCCCCTTCTTTATGCAGCCTCCTGCTCTCAGGCACTTTCCCTGGCCAGTTCTAGCTGTTGTGGCCTCCTCGAACACGGAACTCTGTCTCTTACCCTCAGCAAGACCCCAAGGTTCTTTCTGGGTTCCACTTTCCTGCATTGGTTCCCTGGGGGATTAGTTTCAGTCAGGAGTCCTGGCAATGTTAGGCCTCGCCTCATTTCCCCCCCTCCTCTTGGGGTCCCAATCCTGTGCTGCCTGCTCTCTACTGTGTGAAAACAGTTGTTTCTTGTATTTGGTCCCAGCTGTAGTTGCTTATAGTGTGGAAGTGACACAGGAAAGCCTTATCCTTCATGGCCAGAAATAATAGTCCAGAATGATGGCCCTTGACAATAAGCAATTCCAACATAGGTTCAAACGCGGCTCTGATGTTTCATAGCTTTATGGCTTCAAGCAAGTGACAATCTCTTTTAACCTCAGTTTCCTAATCTCTAAAATGGCCACAAAAATCCCTACCTTGCGAGGTTGTTATCCTCGCCTGAAATAAAGCCCATCAAAAGCCTAGCCCAGATTTTGGCTCACAATGAGTGATAAATTACTGTTACATGTTGCTTTTATAATACAGAATGTGAGACGTGGTTGTCTGCAAAGGCAGCATGAAGAGAATAAATGCCAATGCTATAGAGCATTTACTGGGGAATTTCTCACACATCCTCCACAGTCCTTTCATTCCCCATGAAAACATTTCTTTTCTGTTTTCAGCTCAAGTACATGGGACCTACTGAGCCCCAAGGAGAAGATTGTGCTGTGGAGAAAAGATAATGATGGAGAATTTTGGTATTTGACTCAAGGAGCGGGACAAATGCCCTGGCTTATATTTGCTCGTCCATCCAGCAAATATTTGTGGGGTGCCTTCCATGTGCCTGGCATCTCTTTTGCAATGATCAAGAAGATCCTTTAGGGGCTCACAGTCTGGCACAGCAAGTAGCCCCTGCAAAGGGACAATCACAGTCTCTGACAAGAGCAGGGGCCACTGGCATGGGGCTTGGCAGGCGCTCTGAGTGGACTGTGGGGTGGCCGCCTCTTCCTGATGCCCACTCTGCTCTTATGTCCCTCCATCCTGTGGTTGTGCCCCTCCTGGCCTAAAAAGGAGATGAGGAAAGGAGGAACTGCAAGGTCTTGCCAAGCTATAAGCCACCTCACCTGTGTCCTCTACAGCAGAATAGTACTACTCCCACTGACTCCAAAGCCACTCTTATTATGAAAGGTCATCCAGATGCCCTGAGCCAATGCTGCTTCTGGGTGTCTGACATGAGACCGCTGTTTCCCTGTCCCTTTGCTTTTCACCCTTGCTACTAACTTCCGCCTGTTCCTGTGATTCCTCTTTTCCATTACCCATCCTTTCCAGACTGCTGCAGTCCTCTCTCTTTTGAAGTAGTCACCAAACTCAAGATCCCTGCAAATACTATTATTTCCACATTACAGATAAGTAAACTGAGCACCAGACAGCCCCAGTAGCATGCCTTGATCACAAAGTTAGCAAGTACGAGTGAAGATTTTTATCAATTAATGAATGAGAACTGATTACTGAACACCTATAAATCAATCGACTGGTCATAAATGCCTTAATTTAGCTTTATCAGTGCAACCAGCAAACCAGGAGGTGCATTCTTCAGCCACAGGAAGGGGTTTGTTGGTAGCTCTGTCAACCCGTGGTGGCCCCGCACACTGGTCCAGCAAGCCCCACTCTTGTGTCCAAGGCCTGCTCAGCTCTGCACATGGGCGTGCAGCATGGGAGCCTGGCTCTGGGATGCCCACTGCTTTGTTCCAGACTCCTCTTTGGTCCTGCTAAGTGGACATCATCCTATTTATCCTGGTACTCTCCCTTCTTCCTCTCCAGGATGACGCTTAAGGACTTTAAAGCCCACTTCAAGCTTCTGGTCATCTGTAAACTGACCCCAGGCCTGCTGAGTCATGAGGTAGGCCAGAAGTGGTCATACACCATGCAGGAGGGGAGATGGGAGAAGGGGACCACAGCTGGTGGCTGCATGAAGTTGCACCAAGGTGAGTGACTGCATGCACAGGAGCCAGGACTCCTGGGTCTAAAGTGGCAGCTCTTCCAGGCAAGGGTGGGGATACGGGCAGAGCCACTGCGGATGGTGTGTGGCTTGTGTCCTGCAGAGGGCATCGGGCTGAGCGGAGAGAACTCCTGCTGGCCAGGCTAACTGCTCTGGCTCTGGGCTGTGTCCACGGGGAAGATGGGGCATCTTTGGTCCTAAATAGCACCAGGAGGTTGTATCTTGTTCTGGTTCTAGTACAAGATGAGTGATAGGTTGAAGTAACCGCCCCTAAACAGGCAGATGGAAATAGCAGTTGTATCATATGTATCAGGCCCTCCTTACCTAGGAAGTCCTCAGTTACAGGAGACAAACATATCTAAATTCTCAAAATGGAAGATTTGTTGACTGTGTCCCTTTGTCCACACGGAGGTAGTGAGAGATCCCTTTGGAAGGAAAGGCCTGTAGGGTATGACCTCAGCGGGCTGTGGTCGCCTGACCTCTGGCATCCCTGTCCCACCAGAGTGTTCCTCCAAAGGGCAGCCGGAGCTGCCCTTGAGCTAAGGCTTGGTTCCCTTAAAATGCAGATCCCCTGGGATCGTGGGCATGGTCTCCTCAGGTAGTTAATATAGTCACTTAGGCAGCCAGTGTTTGGGGACACAGTCTGTGCTGGGCACAGGGGCTTCGGCGATGAGAATACCTCTCAGTCTGCCTGTCTGTAGAAAACCTGGGTGGTGGAGGTAAGATGGGAGGATGGAAAAGCTGAGGTTGAGGAGGCCCTGACTCTGTCCTGATAAACTTCTGGGGGGAGTCCCGGGGCAGGTCCCCTGGGTCTGTGCACCTCTCCGAGGTCTGGGGAGCAACACGCTGGGGGAGTCAAGGACCTGTCTCATTTTGCTGTTTTCAGCCCGAGACACGTTTTGGAAGAACCCGCAGTTCCTGCTGTCCGTCTGGAGGCCAAAGGAGAGCAGGACATTTCTGATGCCCTGCAGCGTGCTGGTGTCCCTGATCCAGAAGCCCAGGCACAGGCACCGCAACCGGAAGCCTCCCCTCGCCATCGGCTTCTACCTCTTCAGGGTAGGGGGGGCTCTGGGATGCATGGCCACACACGGGGTCTCCAGCTCTTGTCCTTTCTTCCTGTTTCCTATCCCCGGTCTGCCCACAGACCTGGGTACAATTCCTGGCTCTGTCCCTTAGGGATATGTGATCTGGAATAAGTCATTTCCTTGAATGGAACATCAGCTTCTTCATCTGTAAAATGGGAACAATGAGATTTATGCAAAGAGCAGAATGAAAGATCACTTGGCAGTGCTTTTCACTGTGCCCAGCACACAGTTTACAATCAATACTAGTTTCCTTACCCCACCGCCACCCCCCACCAAAAGCCAAGGTTGGCTTCCTTCGTCCTTTCCCAGAATTCCTGATGATGGATTTAAATGTCACTGACTGGAGCAAAAGAGCTTGTGGGAGGGGAAGGGATCTCTGGGTAGAGTCCTCTTGTTTATCAGCCTCCATTAGAGTTTGTACTTGTGAAAAAGCATGTTCACTGACTAATGATCTCTCTCTCCCTCTCTCTCTCTTTCTCTCTCCCTCTCTCTCTCTCTCTCTCCCTCTCTCTCTCTGTTTTTCAGATGAGCCAGGTAAGTTCCATACTTGGCCAGCTGGCCCTGGTTTGGAGCGATGCCATGTGTGGCCAAGCCACTGTGAGGTTCAGTTTGCAGCACTTTACAAGGAGCTCTGAGAATGTCTGACAATAATGTCACTGCCCGTGTGTGTGGAAGTAAACTGCTTCTGCTGGTTTTGTTTTTTTTTAAATCTAAGGGCCCCAAGAAATCCTTGTGCCTCTATAGGGAGGTCTCTGAGCCTGGTATAGAACCAATAAATCTTAGAATTTATGAAATCCCTACATAAATACCTAGGGCTAATATCGGAGACCGTCAGAGCGTAGGAAGGCCGATAAATCACAGCCTTGCCTGAGTTATGAAACCCATAATAAAATAGATCTCTAACAAGTGAGACTGGAGGAGACCATGCAGCCCACTGCCTCAGGGACATGGGACAAAGGACTGGAAAACAGGACAGACACACAGGCAGAGGATGACAACTCTGTATTTCAGGTACAGTGACAGCCCGGAGGGATCAGTTAAGAAGGCACGAGGCATCTCAACCTCTGCAGGGCGGAAGCTATTACTTTGTCTCCCAAAGAAAACAAGAGTAAAAAACTTAACTTTCTAAGATTGGACTAGACAATATAAAAGGATTTTTATAAAGAAACCATTTGGCATTGGGTGTCTTGGATTGGCGTTGGTTTTTTCTTCCTGTGGGAACATTGAGTAATCCCCAAGTTGCCTGTTAATTTAAAAAAGAAAAAGTCATTTATATCAGGACTGTTTCTAAACAGAACAAAACTACAAGCCAGTTAAAAATTTAAATGGCAAAAAGAAAGTAATAAATATACGAGGGATAATATATGAGGGATAAGCAGTTGATTCTACCAGAAAAACTAAATCCAGAACAGCTAATGTGGCTGGTTAGAAACCTTAGTTCTGAGATTCCTAGCAGCCAAGGCAGACGGCAACCAGATGATTCCCTAGTTCTCATTGCCTGACGAAAAAATGAAGCATATATCATCAGGAGATAAATTTTATTTCCCTAGCCCTGAGTGGAATCTGTGAAATATGTCTTTGTGTGGATGGGTAGTGTCTTTGTTAACAACCGTAAATGTCCTCAAAAAGAATTCTCTATATGGACCTCCACTTCCTCCACAGCCCTGAGTGGGGGCAAAGGAAAGAGAGAGCAAGAGAGAAAAACAGAGGAAGAGGGAAAAGTAAAGGAGGCAGGGATGGAGGGAGAGTTCAAGAGAGAAAGACAGACAGAAAGAGAGTATATGAATGCAAGATGAAATAAAACACATGCCCAGGCAGCGTAGGAACCAGAGCCCTGATTGAGTCTCCTGAGCTGTTGTCCAGTCCTCTTTCCCCCTTACAAGACTGTTTGCCCTGATGTCACATGGAGTGACCGGTTGATCTGTGTGTAGCTGTTATGATGTTGGTGGGGAGATGGTTGGTGGTCCCTGTGTATCTATGACCATAACCATGTTATACTCAACATCGGAAGTGCAACATCAGGAAATGTGAAGAACGTGGGCACTGGGGCTCAGTTGCTCTGAATTCCAGTCCTGGACAGGATACTTAGTAGCTGGGTGACTTTGGGCTGATGACCTGACTTGGAGAATGTAGGCACCAGGACATTCCTCACAGCATTTTGTAGACGATGTTGTTTTCAATGGAATGGCAAATCGGTTTGATCAAGTGTTTGCTCAGCCTCACATCAGGTTCCAGCAAAGGTGTCCACTCCTGACACGCTCTGTTTTAAACTTGCGGCTCCCACTCCTTTATCCCATGCTCCACTGGGGCAGGGTGGATTTGCCAAATAAGAGGCTACCTTACTCCTGGTTCCTGGCCAAGGGCCCCAGGCCTGGCCAAAAGCCCAGGGTAATCACCTCAACTGGTGCCCTTCTGTCTGCCACCTACAGTTATTTGATGACCAGAGGAAACTACCCCGTGAGTTCTTCTTGAAAACACATCCCCTGAGCCTTCCCGAGAAATTTCTCCGAGCAAAAGAAGTGAGTCGGGAGTTGTGGCTGGAGCCAGGGATGTACCTCATCGTGCCCTGCACATCGGAGGCCGGCCAGGAGTCGGAGTTCATCCTCAGAGTCTTTTCCAAGAAGCACTTCTTCCAGTAAGGGCACAGCCTCTCCCTGAGGTCGGGGTCCCCTCAGGCTAGGGACGATAAGGGGTGTGAGGTGAGAAAGGCAGCTGTCTGGGTCCCTGTGGCCAGTCCAGACAGAGATCAGAAGAACAGGAGAGCAGGGCAGCTCTCTGCATGGAGAACATCCTTCCTTCTTTCTCCTGCTCTCCTTGTACTGACCAATGAACACTCTGCTGGGTATTACAGAAAACAAGAAAACAGGCACAGGCATGGCCCTTGCCCTCCAGAAGCTCAAGGTCTGGGCAGGACACAGACACACGAGCAGCCATTTTTGTTAGATTGCATCCAGCAGAAGCATTTACATGCACAGGGTGTTAGAGGAGCATCAAGAAGGAGCATCAGCTAATCTTCCATGGTCCTGGGGAAAGCAGGGGTGGCTTCTGGGAGGTGGTGATTCCTAAGGGATGCACAGGGGTGGTTCAGATGAGGGGAGGCTGTCTGTCATTGACCAGCAGGCTCAGACAGTGCTGGCATGTGCAGGTGAATCAATACATATATATCCCAGCTACACTTAGTATTTGGCCTATGATTGTTTTGACATGACAGCCCTTCAATGCTTAAAATCTTGTTTTTTTTTTTTTCTTTATTTTGGCCATTGATAATTCAACTTGATCTCAAGCATCACTGCCCTGTCAGACTGCTGCATCATAAAATATGAGGAGGAATAGTTAGATGTGGGTGGAGGGAAGCAAAGGATGTGCTGGGCAGAGGGCTTGGCACGAGCCAAGGCACGAGATGAGAAGCAGCACTGGGTGTGGGGGAAGTTACAAATAGGGTGCCGTGCTGTGTGGTTGTACTTGTGCTTCAGGGAGGAGTGGGAAGTGAGGTGTGAGAGCTGGGCAGGCCCACATGCTGCATCCGCTAAGGAACTTGGAAGAGTTCCTTGGTGGGGAGCATTGGCCAAAGGCTCCCAAGAGGGTCCCCAGGAAGAAATTCTGTCTTTTGTTTTCCCTCAGTGAAATTGGCAGCAATCCCAAAGCTGTCTTCTTTAAGGTAAGTATTCAGGTGGATTTCCACATGGCCGGGACTGTTTACATAACCAGGATGGTGGGTTTCTTCCCCATGTTCAGGGGTCAGGGAGAAGGTCCTAGATCCTGCAGACCCTGCTCCATGGTACAAATGCCACAGTATCCATTGTGCCCTCAGTTTACCCAGGTTCTGCTGTTTTTGCACCAGGAAAACTGCCCTTCTGGTTGGGTCCTTGTCACCAAGGACCCTGAGCCCCAGGTGCATGACTTATACCTTTGCCCTTTTCTGCTCCTCTTGACTGGGTGTCTCTTGTACCCATTTCACTGTTTGCTACTTCCCCAAAGGCAATGAGAAATGGAGACTTGAGGACTGTGGGAATGCTGTGGTAGAAAATTTAAGACAGTGCTCAAGGTCAGACTTCTGGATTTTAGAAGCCTGGGAGCCATGAGACACGTGTGTGTATGTGGGAGTTCACGTCTCCAGGTGAACAAGTCTTTCTCTGTGTCTGTCCCTATAGGAAATAGTAGACCGGGCGGAAGGGCATGAGAAATTCTTCAAATACTTTGAAAGGGTAAGTTGACGAGGTATAGTAGCCAAAGGTGGGCAGGGCAGAGGACAAAGTGGAGCATGTAATTCCATAGACTATGTGTTTGCATCTGCCTGACCCTGTGTACAAATTGTGATTTAAGGTGACCTATCCCCCAGACTGCCACCACGTTCTATTCAAGTCATCAAGTTTTTAGACAAATGATTGGAGCTGCTGTCTCCAGAAGGCTCCTGTAAAATGCACATCCGTTCTCAGCAGCTACATGGATCACTTGTGGGAGAAAATGGGCTATAGCAGAGTCAGAAATCAGTATCGGGAGTGGGGGTGGGCACGGCAATGACAAACCCAGGGAGAAAGGCCTCTTGGGTGACTCCCTGGAGAGGGGGTGGGGCAGAGGGCCCAGGGCTGCACACCTGGTCCCCTTGACTTCTTTCCTTGGGCTGACCCAGATCGGTAGGCCAGTGGGGTGGGTGTAGGGCATCCACTCTAGCCTGCAGGATGCTAAATCTCTTTGCAAATAGGGCAAGAAATACACTGGGAAGTTGGGGTCTGACATCTGAGTGATTCCATGAAAAGTGGGAGAGTGTGTGTTCCTCGCATCAGTAGCACTCTGAATTCCATGCACACCTTGCCTGTCCTCCCATCTTCGCTCATATCCACCCCCGGTGCTCTGTGTGATGGAGCCAGAGGGGCTACGTCCGAACTGTATGTGTGTTGTTCATCAATGTTTTCCTGCACATCGGGGATCTCCAAACATTTTCTGCTGCTGTTTTTTTAGCTAATGAAATCTTATAGAGAATCCCAAGCTACACGTATGGATAAAAATTGTATATTATGGATACGGATCTGTTTTATAAGTTCAAATTTGTGATCCTTGTATTTTAATATATTTTAAAGTTAAATCTTAATGTGAAGAGTGGCTTCTGATGAACTAAAATTAAAATCTAGAACCTTGGTTGAGGATATTTTTTCAGGAGTGAAATCTAAACCAAATTGTTTGCTCAGCCTCTGAAGTGTCTCTGTAGAACCCAGTTTGCAAGCTACTGCTCCCTTTTCATCTGTTTCTTAAGAGTCCTGCCCGGCTGAGGTGCTCTGGACTTGGCCCCCAGTTAAAAAGTATTATAAAATTTCCTATGAAATTGCAGATTCAATTACAGGACTAGTCGTCTTCCCGATGTGCAAGCTCACAGCGTCACTCATTGTGCCCAGAAGTGGTATCTGTGTCATGCTGAACAGATGGTGGAGCGGATGTCCCAGCCCCCTTTAGCAGTGGCCCCTGAGCATCTAGTGAGCCTCCCATAGTGATGGTGTTTTCCTTTCCCTCTGCTTTCACTCCAGAATCCAGAAATAAATGCAGCTGAACTGCAGAAGATCCTGAACCAGCTGCCCTGGTCAGGTGAGTCTTTCAGAGTCATCCATCCTGTAGGACTCAGGGGACACAACTGTTCTGATCTCGGGGTCTCTCTCTCTCTTTCCCCTGGTGGGACACATGAACCATACCATGTGCTGGTCCCCTGACCAGCTGTGTCTTGTGTCTTACACCAGAGTGGGTCATGTGGTCTGACAAGGTAGTAAAGGAATTCATGCAGCTTGGAAAATAGTTCTTTTTTTGTTTTGTTTGAGTGTTTAGAGACTATAGCAGAAATGAAAATTTCTGCAATTTTCCTGGTTTGGGAAGAATAGTTGAGTACTTCTTTCTTGGCATATAAATTCCATGTGGGGAAACTGTACCCATTTCCTCAACATGGCAAATAAATATTAAATATTGACTAGCCCACCGGGTTGCTCTCTGAGAAACTCATATTTAAATCGATCAACCTACATAAATCTGGAAGGAGGGAACACGCCACCTAGGAGGGATGACAATGGGTAGTGTGGATGTTTTTGGAGGAAGCCTGAGATGCATTATCAGGAAAGCTTAAAGTCCATATAAAATTATTTTATAAGCATATTTTGAGTGAGAAGAACATGATTTCTCCAGGGAGGAAACTAAACTTCAAAAAATTTTAAGCCAAAAAATTAAAGGGTATATTCTGCCTAACCTATGTGATTGCTTCTTCTTCACATGAAAACAAGATTCAAACTCAAACAAGTTACAGCCCAAGGTATTGAATAACTCAAGGCTTTAAAGGGTTTCCAGATGGTTTCTCAAAGCCTAATTTGGGTAAAATAACCAGAAGAAGAGATTCTAGAAATGATAGAGTCTAAGAATCCTTCCTCTGCCCCACTTAGAAAAATATTCCAGGGAACTTATCTAGAAAGGTACACATTTAAATTTTTTAAAATGCCTTGATCACAAGTCTGCAAAATGGTTTTCCAAGGAATCTATGGACAAATTGCTTCTGTTTAGTCTCTGAGAGGGGGTCTGGTTTGATAGATCAGGAAATGACTGTGGATTTTGGTGAAGTATTTGGGACAAAGTCTCCCATGATAAATGATGAAGTACAGGTTGGAAAGCAGCAATGTGAGATATATTCACAAGTCTTATGGCCATTCCCAAAAGTTATGTAAATATAAAACCAGAGGGATAATTCTGTGTTATAGCTGAGTGTCTAGATGTTTAGATGAAAGTCTTTGGACTCTGCCCTTCACTTCCTCAACTTTCATCAGTGGTTCAGAAGAAGACATGGAAGGCAGGCTGACCAGATGTGCAGATGGCGCATGCTGGGAGGAACCGTTGTCACAGACAGCAGAATGGAAATTCAGAATGCCACCGCAAGCTGTGCCCAAACCAAAAGATGAAACAGAGTCAGGATGATAGTTCAAAACTACCACTTTGTTATTTTAAAAACTTGGTTGTGCAAGTTCCTAATAGAAGAGACCTCATTTTTGTGGCACCTGATGTGAAACCTATCTGGTTGATGTAGGTGACCTCGAGCTTCACATGAGCTAATAGCTTTAAATCGCTGCTATTAAATGAGCTGATCCAGATTCTGGCTGTATTTAATGGAAGCATTTGATTTGTGGGTTTTTAAATATATATTTTATTGATTATGCTATTACAGTTGTCCCATATTTTCTCCCTTTTATTCCCTTCCACCCTCCACCCCAGCTCCCACCAGGATTCCCCACCCCCTTAGTCCATGTTTTTGAGTTGTACACGTAAGTTCTTTGGCTCCTCCATTTCCTATACTATTCTTCACCTCCCCCTGTCTATTTTGTACCTACTATTTATATTTATTATTCCTTGTATATTTTCCCACCATTCTCCCTCTCCCCCTACCCACTGATAACCCTCCACATGATCTCCATTTCTGTGATTCTGTTCCTATTCTAGTTGTTTGCTTAGTTTGTTTTTGTTTTAGGTTCAGTTGTTGATAGTTGTGAGTTTGTT
>PVKM010017320.1:0-26016 GCA_004027735.1 Carollia perspicillata
ATTTGGGTCTGTGTTGTCCCATGAACCTCATCACGTGGGAAACTGCCTCCTCCTCTTGTTCCTAATGGGATTCTTCCTTCCCTGTTGTCATGCACACCCCACCAACAGCCTTGCCAGGTTTAACTCTTTAATTATTCTCCAAGCAGCCCCTTCATGTCCCGTGTCTTAACCAGAGCCTTCATCATCTCTCACTTAGATCCTATCTGGTCTTCTCACCTCTAGGCCAGCCCAGGGATTCTCAAACTCTAGTATGAATCAGAGTCTCCTGGAGGACTCCTTCATGCAGACTGCTGGGCTCCGCCCCCAGTGCTTCTGACTCACTAGGTCTGGGCCGGGGCCTGAGAACAAGTTTCGAGGAGATCTAGTTGCTGCTGGTCCAGGGGCTACACTTTGAAGATGGTTGGCCTAGCCTGATGATCTCCCTGAAACACAAATCTGATAATGGCCCTTTTTCTAAGACCCTCAAATAGCTGTTCAGAGCCTTCTGGATAAAGTCCAGACTCCAAGAGTCTTCATGGTTGGTTCCCTGTGAATTGCCCCAGCTCCATCAGTGAGGACTTCCTCTCCTCCATGGTGCCTGTAGTTCTCCCAGTGGACTGGGTTCTGCCCCACCTCAGAGTCCCCTGTCTGCTGCACATGTCCCTCCTTTCCTGCAGGCTGCCTTCCCCAGCCTCCTGTGACTGTCAGCTTTCTGCTGAGTTGGGCCAATGGAAGGTACAGGTGAAATGGGAAGGCAGTGGGAGGGGAGAAACCAAGTCTATTTCTCTCTCTTCTGTGCTTTGAGCAGCATCGACAGCAGTCACTGTATATTTTTCATGGCTTCAGACTCTGCCAGGTCACCTGGCCCTAGGGCACTGGAAATACCACCTCCGCCTTGAAGCACTTGGTGTGGAAGCGGCTTCCTGCTGTCCTCAGTACTGGGGTTCTTCTCTGGCCCCGTTTGGCTTCTTAGCTCTTCTGTTGTTAATATTTGCACCAGATTCCCTCTATAGTGAATGCATGAAGGTCATACTACTGATGTCCAAGAGAACTTACCTTTTTAAAAAAATTTTAAATTATCTTTTATATATCAAGATTATCTATCTATCTATCTATCTATCTATCTATCTATCTATCTATCTATCATCTATCTATCTATCATCTATCTATCTCTATCTCTGTAGATAGGCCTCAAGTCATAAGTCAAATGGTAGGAAGTCTGTCATGATTGGGTACTCTGTATCTTCCCTACCCAGTATGGTAGCCACTAGCCACCAAATTGGCCATCAGCACTTGAAATATGGCTACTGCAACTGAGGAAGTGAAACTTTAATTTAATTTAAATTTAAGTAGCCACATGAGACTAGTGGCCACTGTACTGGATAGTGTAGGATTAGACCCTGCTGAATATACAGCCATCAAGATTTAGAAATAGATTTTGAAATTGGTACCAAAAAGAACAAAGAAGTTTTCTGTGTTCTTTGTTGTACAATATAGTCTTGCTGTCTGCGTATAAGCTTCATTACTTTTAAACCCTTTAGATCACTTTCCGAATTATAGTTCTATAGGGCTTGAGGTTACAAAAAAGAAGGGAGATGAATAAGAATTAATGCTAAGTAAATTAAAGCAAGTTACAGAATAATATGTATAGTAGCATCTGATTTGGTAAAAAATAAAAAAGGTAGAAATGTGAGTCCCTATATAAAAATCTCTGGCCCTGGCTGGTGTAGCTCAGTGGATTGAGCACGGGCCTGTGAAGCAAAGGGTCACTGGTTTGATTCCCAGTCAGGGCACATGCCTGGGTTGCAGCCAGGTCCCCAGTGGGGGACCCATGAGAGGCAACCACACATTGATGTTTCTCTCCCACTCTTTCGCCTTCCCTTCCCCTCTCTCTAAAAATAAATGAATAAAGTATTTTAAAAAAATAAAAATTTCTGAAAAATTACACAAAACACTGTTAATGGTGGGAATATGGGTAGAAAGCAGGTAGAGAACATAGTTTTTATTTAATAGCCTTTATCTCTCTCTGGACTGTTTGGAGAGAGCTATCTATCATGTATCTACCTATCTGTTATTTTTTTCCATGAGCATGTATCACTTTTATAACAAAAGCAGCAAAACGAACCAAAAAAATGTGAATGAAGTGTTATTACATTATATAGATGGGTTATATTCTTTTCAGCTTTGTCATTTAGATTCTACTGAGCACGATTTAATCCTTTTCTCGATGACTTAATGTTGTCATTTGAATTTCATGTAGTCATTATGATATAATATTATGTTTTAAAAGTACCCAGGATTTGTTTTAATCAGGTGTGGTAAGAAATGCAGAAGCAGAAATGACTGCCATGAAGTTTTCACATTCACAGATCTGTGGAAATAGGAGGCATGGCATGCCATGGAGGGCCTCATGGGAAAGCACCAGTGTGGCCAGGAGGCAGAAGGGGCGGAAACCTTGGGCAGAGACCTTTATTGTAGTTTCTGTGGGAGGGATTGAGGGAGGTGGGTAACTAGGCCTAAAATTAGTTAATTTGTATAATTTCAGTGGGCTTCAGGGCACAGGGGCTGTCCCTGGCTCCCTGGTGCATGTGCCTAGGGTGCCTAGGTGAGGTGGAGAGTGGCCCGGAGTGTGAGATCCTGGTAAAGGAGGTGGTTGAGGTATGTCCTTTGGGTTGGGTGGTTTGCATGTTCCCAGCTTGAGTTGTTTGCTACCTCTGGGACTGGTGAGCCCTTGGAGGGACAGCCTCTATAGGTTAGCAAAGTCCCAGATGTCAAATAATCAGAGGTAGAGAAAGTAAAGAGATATGATGAATATATCCGATGAAGTCTTCAGGAAAGTAGGTAACACTGTATCCTTGAGCTGAATTTCTATGATCTTTGAATTCTTGCTTTTTGCTCACCCGGATGTCAGCAATCCTTTCTCCTGCTGCATGTGGGCTTGCATCTGGCCTGTATCTTCTTTCCCTTTTATGTTTGTTGGACTTACATACATCAACTAAGAGTAAATAGGCTCTAACTGAGGGTTAAGGTGTTTGCTCCTGTATCAGCTCTCACTGTGGCACTGCTGGTGGGCCATCAATTTTGGGGAAGAAACCACACACACTTAACTATCATAAGACAGATTGTTTCTAAGGACGTGGACTTTCATAAGGAGCTAAGGAACCACTTAGTGCAGGAGTTCATGCTGTGCGGTTGAGCATTCTGCCCCAAGCTGTGGCTGCCTCTTACTTCTGTAGGCCAAGTGCTTTGCTGTCGGCACCCAGTCCTTTAACACGTGGGTCCTGTATTGTTGTGCAGGGGAAACTTCTGCAAACAAACTCTACTCTAAAGGGAAACCATTTGTGGCATTCTGGACCTTCCTGATTCTTGAGTCAGCCTCAGGGACAAGAAGGCCATATCCCCATTCTGGGGTTTCTACTGTCTGGGAAGAGTATGCCCACTTCCAGCTTTCCAGAATCCTGGAAAGACCATGTTTTGTAGTTTTTCTCTTCCCTCTTCTTAGCTGTGTACTGGATTCTTGTGGCCATGACTTCTAGATAAATATAGTTGCTATATTATGGAGCACCCATTTGTCATAATTTATTGCTAATAAGGACACAAAACAATCCAACAGACATACATAGGAGTAATATCCTGGTGGTCACATAAGTTGGGCGAGTTATGTAACTTTTCCATGTCTATCCCTTCAACTGTAGAATGGAAATAATAATTGGACCTAGACTGTAGGGTGGCTAGGAAGGTTAAATGATTGAGTTTTTGTAATGTTTGCACATTTACAATTCAAGACAAATGTGTGACACCCAATATGTGGAAGCCTGCTTTAAAGGAATTAGTAAGGTAAGAAGTGAATTTATTATAGGCTATGTAAAAATTCACATGGGATTTTGAGAATTTCTCCCACTGGAAAATAAATCCCTTAAGCGGGAACTGCCCAAGCTTTGGTATTCTATTCAATGTGGGTAAAGTCTCACAGATAGCTCCATCCCATGCTGAGATCAAGTACATGAAAGCAGCGTTCAGTGGACTGGGGGCCCTGGACATGAGGGAGCATTGGAATGGCACACCCGCTCTGTGCCAGCCTTCCAGACCCTGCTGTCTGACCCCTGGGTGTCTTCAGGTGCCTACTGAACTCAAGATTAATTTCCCTCTGATAATCTGGGTCTGCAGATTTATTACCTCTGACGTTTCCCCTAGGGTTTATTGCTTTCTAACTACACAATGGGAAAGGAGGATTCACTAAATAGACTTTCTACAGCTAATCTAATTATAAACCCTTCTATTATGGGGTATACAAGGAGTTTCTTGGCAGACTTATTCATAGTTTCCAAACCTTGGAAACAACCCAAATACCCGTCAGTAAGAAAATATATAAACAAACTGTGGTGTATCCATTGTGGTATGTCTTCTCAGCAATAAAAAGGGACAAACTGACACAGACAATTAGATGGATGAGATAAAAAGAGACACATTTTGTGGAACAAAAATAGCCAGACAGAGAAAAGTATGCATTGTATGATTCTATTATATGAAAACTTATGTAGACAAAAATCGGAATAGATGTTGCCTCTGGTAGGGATGCTAGGGGGCATTGGGGAACTTCTTTGAGTGTAAAATAATGTCTGTATCTTGATCTGGATGATGTTTATATAAATTAGATGGTTAAATTCAGTAGCATTGAGGCTTGTGTATGCTACTGTATATAAGTCATACCTTGATAAAGTACTGTTTGCATTTTGAAAACTTTTACAATGGGGACAACTTGTTATGAGGGAAATGATGAGAAAGAACATTTAAGAATATCAGATGAGAAGCCTTTGATGTATAATGAATCACGCTGTATCATTAGCTAGAATTTATATTTCAGGGGTGGATTAGCTAAGAGCCTTTCTCTTCCTGTGTGGCTCCCGGTCTCTGGATTTCACTGCTTATGGGCAACTTAAGCAGAGCACTGGAGAAGAAATCAAAAGGAGTGAAATGCGCTATTGGAAGGCACTGTAACACTCCGAAAAGGACAGAGTTTTAGGTGGGCTTCCTACAGACAGAGTGGAATGGTGATTCTTGAACAAGGGATATATTGAGGGAGAGCGCTCAGGATGGGGTGCAGGAAGTAGCTAGGTGGGCAGAGGTGTGGGCTGGGCTGGAGCCTAGCCTTCGGTGATCCCACAGACACCTGTGGAGTTGCTTCACCTGGAGGCAAGAGGGTTGGGCTTTAGTACCCACCAAGTCCCCCTTCCCCACCAGCAGTCACTTGGGGGGAACTGCCTTGCGTGCACACGTGCTTGCATTAATTGCATTAATGCACACCTGACAGCCTCTAAGCCTTTCCTGGTGAGGCAGATCCTGTCAATCAAGGGCACCTTTCCTGAGACAGGAGCAGCTGAGAGCTGTCAGCAGCCACCACTGGGAGCAGCTGGGAGGTGCGGGCACCTGGCTAGTAAAGGGAGCTGGGTGGGGCACCAACAGCGCCTGCAGGCAGTCACAGGACTGGTGCAGCAGGCGCTGAAGACAGATTGGTAATGCCATTTCAGGGGATAACAGGGAAAGGGGACTAGGCGACCCACATAGGCAATCTACAGAGCCTCAGAGCTCTATGAGAAGGTGGCATGGGTCATGGACTTACTTTGGAGAAACTGGGATATGCTGGCATTTGTTTGGAATTTGAAAAGCAACCTCTAAACAGGCATCTGTATTCCAACGAGAGATGCTCAAAATGCTTTGTACTATTTCTTCACTGTATTTATCATGATAGCAATTAACTTGTAATTATTTCTGCACTTATTTAATTTCATCCCCTCCACCATACTGTAAAAGCCATGAGGGGGCCCACAATACTATAAAAGAACCTCTGTATCTCCAATGCCTGGCACATAGTAGGTGCTCAGTAAATATCAATGTGTGAATGAGTGAATGGGTTTAGAAAAAGGGAAAGGAGGTAGTCATAGGTTGATTTCGTATCAGTTGTTTTACTTTCCTGAAATACCTTCTCTGCTGCCCACACCAAGCCTTTTTATTCTTTTGTGCCCAGCCCTTGCCCACCACTGCCAGGTATCCTCACCCCAACTCCCCATGTGCAATGCCATTTAACACTTACGACTATGTGAAGCCTGTCTACCTTGCTTTTCCAACTGGTTTTATGTATTTATCTAGAGTCTAACTCATTACAGAAAGGGTTTTGCTGGAAACTTTTTTTGACATCAAGTTCACGGCCTGCCTTTCCTTCATAGGATGCTTCTTTTGTTATGCCATTCCTGTCACCTGCAAAGCACTTTTCCTGAAAATCATTACTTACTAAATCCTCCAAAGACCTACTTATAGGCCATTCCATGACTGATTGGCCCAGTTGAAAATCATCTTTTTCTTGTCTGAGTTCTACCACTCTGAGGACACTTACTTTTGCCTCCTTTTGTCATAGTCCCTCTCTAGGCCTGTTGACTCCTTTACAAGAAGACCACACACCGAACTCCTAGTGCTATGAGTACTGTGGGTGCACAATGAATGTCTTCTACACTGTTAGCATGCATGTGCAGATATCAGACAATCAGTATTGTAGGTTGATGTACAGTAGCAATAAGGTTGGAAATAGATATGAGGGAGGATAAATTCTTTAATTTTTTTGAAGTGATTCAAGTTCAGTATTTAATACTTGAAGAAGAGGCAGAGGGAGGAGTGGTAATGGAAGAAATATATCTGAAAATCTCCTTAATGCAGGTTCATTGGGATCAGGAGAGTCCCAGCCTGGGATGGAGTATGACTTCTCCATTAATTTTCTTTTCTTTTTTTTAATTTCTCTTTTTCTTTTCTTTTCTTTTCTCCTCTCCTTTCCTCTCCTCTCCTTTCCTTTCCTTTCCTTTTCTATTCTTTTATTTTCTCATATCTAATTGGGATGATCTATGCCAAACGTGGGTGATAGAGACCATCCCCTGTAACTTCACCAGTCTCACATTTTAGAACAAATTTTCCCAGAACTGAGTCATGTGGTTTGTGGTCAGCATGGCCCAGCCTGTCCCTACTGGGTTTGGAACAGATGTTGATGATCGCTTCTTCAGCCTCGAAACAAGGGCTTATAGTGCCAGCAATTCATATTAAATGAAGTCCATTTCCTCTATAATGTGAGAGCACTTTCCTGATCACCCTTTAATCAAAACAGATGTTTTTGAAGTGGCCTAGAACAGGATATGGAAATTTTGGCCAGCAATCAAATATGGGTTCAAAGGGAGACCCTTGATGGCTCCCTGTGAACTGTGGGCACTGTCTAAAAATAGCACATTGATATGGTACTTATGAAATGAAAGCAACTGCTAGAGATTGCTGCTGAATTCTAGAATCAGCCAGCCGATTGCATGAAGATGCTCCACATGTGAAACATGAGGGGAGACGTGGTGTGGGCTCCTGTTCTGTGAACATGTTCTGTGTCAGTGCTGTGCTCTGCAAGACTGTAGCTTCCCTCTCGTAACGTCCCCTAAGGTAAGAAGAAGAGTCACTTCCTTTAACACAGAGTTCTGGAAACATAGAAGGGTTGTGCCTTACCGCAAACCTGGTTTATATTGGGGAAACTTAATTCAATATTACAAACACCAATGAAGGCATATAACTCTACTAGCTTGCTAATGTGCTAGATCCAAAGACATAGAAATAAAGCAAAGCGGTGAGGCAGGGAATTTATTAGTAGACTTATAGAATTAGAAGAGATTTTAGGCATTCACGGTTACAAAACCTTTATTATAATGATGGGTGGATGGGGTGGGAAGGAAAACGAAAGTAGCATTTAGTATGTGGTGACATTTAGTATGTCAGACATGTGTATTGTGTTGTTCACTCTTCCCTAAAACTCTATGTAGGAAAAGGTGGAAAAGAATACGTGAATATATTTCAATTGAGTACAGTGGAGACATGGAGCCTTTAAGTTACTTAAATTTTCATAAAATTCCTGTGAGATAGATGATGTATGATAATATAATGAGAACGGTTTGGGTGACAATGATGTAAACTGGCTCCCAAGGAGAGTGGACTGGAATGCACCTGCGTGAACAATGATGCCTTCACTGTACTAGTCAGTGGGGGCAATAGATGCCACCGAGTGAGCATGTGTACTGTGTCTGTCACACTTAAATGACTGAGTGGGTAGAGCAATGAATCTGCCTCAAATTTTATGTTAAGCTTGAACATTCCTCTGTGGAAACTATTCAGATGATTCAGAAGGCTTTTGTGGATGATACAATGAATGCATTGTAAATAAAAGTGTGGCACAAACACTTCAAAGATGGTCAAGAATCTGCTGAAATTGATCCACATTCTGGAAGGCCTGCAGCAAGCAGAACACCTGAGAATGTTGAATGTGTATGGGCTGCAATGAACAAAGATTGGTGACTGACAGTGTGAGAACCAGAAGCTGATCTGGGGACTCCCCAAACTCCTGTGTCTGAGATTTTGGTGCAGGATCTTGGTATGAAACCTGTGGCGGCAAGAGTCACTCCATGGCTTCTGCTACCAGAGCAGAAGGAACATTGTGCTGCAGTGGTTAATGACTTGATTCAAACTGCTACCAACCAACTAGATTTCCTCAAGGTCATAACCAAAGATGAATCGTGGGTCTGTGGCCACGATCCAGAAATCAAGGCCCAGTTGTCCCAGTGGGAGTCACCTGGTTCTCCACACCCAAAGAAGGTGCAGCAAAGTTGCAGCAAGATGAAGACTGTGTTAACTGTGGTTTTTGATTGGGGAGGTGTTGTCCATCATGAATATGCCCCTCCAGCCGAACAATAGGCCAAACAACATTCATCAGTTGAGAGATGTAATACAACAACAACAAAAAGCCATGGCTGTGGGTAACTGGTGATTGGCAGCTTCATCATGACAAGTTGTCCACTCATGTATCACGTCTTATGCAGAGTTTTTGGTGATACATCAAACCATCCAGGTGACTCAATGCCCCCACAGCCCAGATTTGGAGCCCTGTGACTTCGGGCTTTTCCCCAAACTAAAATCATCTTTGAAAGGAAAGAGATTTCAGATTGTCAATGAGATTCAGGAAAATGCAATGGTGCTACTGATGGTGATTCTAACAAAGGATTTTGCAGAGTGTTTTGAACAGTGGAAGAAATGTTTCCACTGTTCAAACAGTGTGAGGTTCCACTGTTCAAACTGTGTGAGGTCCCTACTTTGAAGGGGTCTGAGGCATCATTGTCCTATGTGCAATGTTTCTTGTATCTTGTGTTTTCAAAAAAGGTCTCTATTTTTCATGTTACATGGATGGGTACTTTCTGGAGAGACCTTGCATTTTATATATTTGAGAGAGAGAGAAAAAGTGAACCTCAGAGACGTTAAATCGCATTTCTGGCAAATAGTTGAGTTGGGATTTGAACTAGTCTGTCCAAAATCAAAGCCCTGATCTTTCTGAATCCCCATATTTGAGATAAGAATACACAAAGTGCTGAGGGATATATTTCAACCAAGCCTTCTGATCCGTGCCTCAGTTGTCTTTCTCTTATTTCTTATTGAACATGCCCACTCGAGGGGCTGGGAGGAAGCAGGCATTAGTGAACCAGGAGCACTGGTGCAGTTAATTCTTCTTCACAGATTACACACCGTGAATAGCCACTTTAATCCCAAATTTTCTGTGGGGACAAATTCCAGAGACCAACAAACATTGTTTTCTTTTAAGGTGTTTCTGAATTTGCTGATGAAGCTACTTAGAATATTCTTCTGTTTGCTGAACATTTTGTTGATTTATGAAATTTTAGTTCATTCTTTTCTAACAAATTTGTATTATCAAAAACCTGTTTCCAGTCTCTCATTCTGTGTCCCATGTCTCTCCTCTCCATGGTGTCTACTTTGGATCCCTGAAGCTGGTGTTGGAACCACTTTCTCATTCTCTCTTCAGGCTGCTAGAAGAGAGGCAATAATTATTTTCTGAACAACACCCATTGAATATTTGGAGATAGTTATGGAATCTCTTTCAGCTTTTACTAACATGAAACTTTCCGTTAGCGCTGTTTTTTTTAAAATGAAGAACTTAGATAAGTTCAGACACGCTTTTATGAATGGGGGAGGGTGTGTAGAGAAGGGAGGTGCTATGGAGGTTTTTCTCCCCTGTGTGTGAGCCAGGTGGAAGCCAGTGTACTTGGTGGTGATGAAAGCTGAAAGACTTCATGGCACTGTGTGAGTCTCAGATGGTCCTCTGCTCAGTCCAAAGGGGAAGGAATCAGTCCAACGGCAGCTATTAGGAAACCAATGCACTTATTTGCAGTGATCAAGCATGTTAATCTGGATTCTTGCCTTTAATGACAAGGCAATGTGGTCAGTGGAATAGCACTGGCCTGAGACTTGGCACATCTGGTAACTAATTGTGCAATCCAGGGTGAGCCTCTTTACTTCTCTGGTTTCTTCTTTCTTTTGGAAGAAATGAAGAATTGAAATAGCAATATCTATGAGCTCACCAGATCCTTGACAATCTATACCTTGGAAGAATTTTTAGGAGGGGCACAGTGTGGCTGCTCTCTCCCCACATCTTGGATAAGCACGAAAGTGGTGGGTTAATTTATGGATTGGTGAGGGAAATGACTGATATATTATTGGAAAATACACCAAGAAAAGAAAATGTGGTGTATTGAACTAAGAATCAAATGGCCTGAGATTGAGTTCTTGCTTTGCCATTAACTTACTGGGTGACTTTGAATGAATATCTAAGATATTTGGGGTAAGTCTTATTACTTAACCGACAATTCAAATTCAGTGAGGTTTTGAATGCCCTGTTCATGCCTTCTATGTGCTAGTCATTGAGCTAAGGGTAGAAAGAACAGGATATGATTCCTGACCAGAAGCTCACTGTTTGGAAAGGAGGAAATAAACCATCATGGTGCTTACTACTTTAATAGAAGTATGTTCAATTGCTACCCAAATGGTGAGTTACGAATGTGTATGGCATAGGAGAAGGGAGAAGGAAGACTATGAGGTCACATTTAGTCTACTACTCTCAAAGTGTGAGAATTGAGGGGAAGGACATTCCAGGTAGAGAAATAAACAAAGTTAGGAAAGAACAAAAAATCCGAGGCAATGAATGTGGGGCAGTGACAGAGGCTGGGCAAAGGAGGTAAGAGGAAAGAGTGGGGGGCCTAGGATGGAGATCACACCATCCCGTAATGGACTTTTAAGCCTTGCTGAGGAATTTGAACTTCTTTCTGCATGCAGCGAGGATTCAGTGAAAGATTTTAAGGGTATAGTATGATGTGACTTGTGTATTCTGGAGTAAAAAATGGAGGCAAGAGGAAAAATGCAAGCAAATCAACCAGGTATTCTTGCAAATATCAAAGGAAGGGGGCGTGAGAGCCTGCACAAAGGCCTTAGTGGAAGAAACGAAGGAGAGGCTTCAGGCTGGGGATTTTCTCGTGAGTGAAATCTGAATTGGCTACATAATTCGCGGGGCCTAGTGCAAAGTAAAATCGAGGAGGCCTTTCTTAAAATAATGATTTTAAGACAGCGATGACAGATCATTAAACCAGGTACAGGGCCCTTCTAAGCTTAGGGCTCCTGTGTGTCTGCAAGTGGCTCACGCCCCTGAAACTGGCCCTGAGTACATTAACACTTGTTTCCTTCCAGGTTTGTTGTAATCGTGGTTGAAAAGACTGTTTAAAATTTATGAGATGATCCATTTGGGGGCGTCCATT
Organism: Carollia perspicillata; assembly: GCA_004027735.1. Lineage (NCBI taxonomy): Eukaryota > Metazoa > Chordata > Mammalia > Chiroptera > Phyllostomidae > Carollia > Carollia perspicillata. The sequence goes on from PVKM010017320.1 coordinate 11,643, forward strand.
TTGCAGGTAACTTCACTTTGTCTACTCTGCCATTTGTTTAGATTTTTATATTATGTGATTTTTTTGAGTTGTCTTGCCAGAAGATAAGTCCAGAAAAATGCCTCAAAGTCAGGCTGACTGGGATCTTCTATAGGAGAGGTATTCCTTAAGTCACAAAGCAGAGATGGAGTTTCTTATAGCTAAGAAAAGAGGGAACAAGATAAGGGAATAATTTGAAAATAGAGTCTTATGATAGGATAATATAAAACTGGGGTTATTTAATCTAGTAGTAGTAGCTGAGAAGGACTTTATTATGGTATTTGTATTAGTCAGCTATGCCATAGTAATGCTGTGTGACGAACCAAACCACCCCCAAACTCAGTGATGTACAGCAGCCATTCTCATGCTCATGGGTAGGCAGGGGAGCTGTGGTTCAGTTGGTCTAAAGTGGGATCAGGTGCATGGCTCCCCTATAATCTGTGGATTGGCTGATCCTAGATCCGGCCTGGGAGTTGTTTTTCTTTTTTTTCTTGAGGCTCCGGCTAAAGAAGCGGTGCCTACCAGGGCATGCTTTTCTGATAGCTATGCCAGGAGTGTAGGAGGCTGAGCCAAACTGGAAGAATACAAAAGGTCTCTATTTGTATCATGCCTGTTAATGTCCCATTGGCCAAGGCATGTTATATAGCCAAACCCAGAGCCAACGGGACAGGGAAGTAAAATTCACCCACAGAGGAAGGAGAAAGGGAGTGAATATTTGCTGAATAAGCCAAATTCTCAGAGCACTCAAGAATTGCATTTTCTTTTTTTAGATTGTATTTATTTATCTCTAGAGGGGAAGGGAAGGAGAGAGGGAGAGAAATATCAATGTATAATTGCCTCCTGTGTATCCCCTGCTGGGAACTGGCCTGCAACCCAGGCTTGTGCCCTGACTGGGAATTGAACAGGTGATCCTTTGGTTCGCAGGCCCATGCTCAATCCACTGAGCTACAGCAGCCAGGGCAAGAATTGCATTTTCTTATATAAGCTATTAAGGCTAGTTGCTGGATAGCTACACTGAGGGTATTACTGAACAGAAGGGGACTTGAAGGGCTTGGGTTAGCTATACAATCTTTTTGATGAGAAGAACAGTTGTTTGGTAGAGGTTGAGATTTCCTGAAAATCTTCAAGCTAGCTTAATTCTTCATCAGAGAAAACTGTTAGGTGAGGGCCTACTAGGGGCAAGGGGCGAGGAGGTGAGTTAAATGATCTTTTCATGTTCCTTCAAGTGGCAGGATTACAATAGTTCCCCACTGTGTGTGTGATTTGCTTTCTATGGTTTCAATCATCTATGGTCAATGGCGGTCTGCAAATATTAAATGGAAAATTCCAGTAATAATTCATAAGTTTTAAATTGCGAGCTGTTCTGAGTAGCATGATGAAATTTCCCGAGTCCTGCTCTGTCTGCCTGAGTCGTAAGTCATCCCTTTGTCCAGCGTCTCCGCGCCGGATACGTTCCCCGCCTGTTAGTCACTTCCGATGACCAGATCAACTGTGTGGTATCGCAGTGCTGTGTTCCGGTAATCCTTATTTCACTTAATAATGGCCCCAAAGTGCAAGAGTCATAATGTCGGCAATTCAGATATGCCAGAGAGAAGCCGTAAAGTGCTTCCTGTAAGCGAAAAGGTAAAAGTTCTAACTTAACCAGGAAAGAAAAGAAATTGGATGCAGAGGTTGCTAAGATGAACTTTCTATCTGTGAAGTTGTAAGGGAAGAAAAAGAAATTTACGGTAGTGTTGCTGTCGCGCCTCCCATTGCCCAAGTTACGGCCACAGTGCATGGTAAGTGCTTAGTTGAGATGCAAAAGGCATTCAACGTGTGGGTGGAGGACCGGAGCAGAAAACATGGTCTGGCTGAAGGCAATGTGTAGTGCCGCGAAACACTGAGCCTGTGGAAGACTTCGGGGAGGGATCCCCTTCACTGAAAGGAGTAGTGACACCAAGAGATTTACTGCAAGTAAAAGTGGCTACGCAGATTCAGAAACAGGCCTGGCATTGTGCTGTTTCTCATCACCACAAGAAGAGGGGTGGGTACAGTACAGTAAGATATTTTCAGACAGGGGGAGAGAAAGAGGGAGGAGAGAGACCATGTTCACAACTTTTATTACAGTAGATCATTATAATGGTTCTGGTTCATTATTAGTCATTATTTCTAATCTCTTGCTGTTCCTAATTTATAAATTACACTACGTAGATATGTATAAGAAAAAACACAGTATATGAGGGGAGACGCCCCAAAAGTCGGAGTTTATTTATAAAAAATTGTGTATTTATTTTTACGTGTTTAAACTTCAGTCACCTTCAAGGTACTCTCCATTTGATGCAATACACCCATCGAGACCTTTTATTCCCACTGCTGAAAACAGGTTTTGCATTGGTCAATTTTGATGCCTTTTCATGCTTCTGCCATTTTTTGTTTCACCTCTTACACATAGGCAAAACATTTCCCATGGTGTTTTTGGTCAAAAACTGCTGAACACTTAGTGTGGTATGGGCATGTGTGCTCATAAATCACCCATCACGAAATGGGCAAATGAATTGACACTTCAAAAAAAGTCACTGAAGCCAAATGTAGCTTCTTACAACAATGCCAGCTGGCACACTGGTACAGATGGGTTCCTAGAACACTTGCCTAGCAGGGGAAACCTGTACTATGAGAGTCCACCTTCCAGAAGAGAATTCTCTTTTTGGGGGGTCTACCCTTGCGTATAGGGGTCAATACTACCTGTAGTTGTAGGCATTCACTGGGGGTCTTGGGACATATTCCCCACAGATAAAGGGAAGACTGTCGTATCTGAATTGAACAGTGGCCTCAAGTGGCAATAACTCAGGATGAATGCTCCCCTCCATTCTCAGAGGGAGGAGACACCTTCTCCTGGCCTCTGTGAGACCATCTCTCAAGGACTTGAGGTTTATCGTCTTTTTTCTCATGAATCAAAAATGAAGACCCATATTGTACTCTGTTTTTAATTTGATGGGTCTCATTTTCCCAATAAAATAACTAAATGTTTTTTTAGGTGCAGTTTGTACTTTTGTTTTTGTTGTTTCTAGTTTTGGGGAAGATTTCTTCAGTGGTTTGAAGGATTTTGGTGGGAGGTATTTAATATTTTCCTTAAAATTTCATACCCTCAAACTTCTCAGAATGCTCTTTCAAATCAAGAAGCTTAGGTCTTTGAGAATAAGCTTCTGGGTTGCAATGGACATTTCAGAAGGGTGACACTGAAATAAGGTAGGCTAAATACAGTGCACCAATCAGTATATGTAGGAAGGATGATGGAGCTAGAAAACACTATTTTGTGACTGTGATTAGTAGTCATTAACTCAAAAAAAATAATAAATTCATGGTAAAGTTAGTGGTTGAAAAATGATGAGAAATAGGATATATTCATAGTCTCCAAGTATCTTCCCACATGCCCTGGCTGGTGTAGCTCAGTGGATTGAGCACAGGCCTGTGAAGCAAAGGGTCACTGGTTCGATTCCCAGTCGGGGCACATGCCTGGGTTGCGGGCCAGGTCCCCAGTAGAGGACACATGAGAGGCAACCACACATTGTTTCTCTCCCACTCTTTCTCCTTCCCTTCCCCTCTCTCTAAAAATAAATAAATAAAATATTTAAAAAAAGAGTATCTCCCCACAAATTATTTACTGCTTGTGGAGAGCAGAAGTTGTTGAGAACCATTTCACAGCAAGTGATCAAAGTTGGCATTGCCAGCATCATATCTGTCGATGTGGTACACGGAGAACACAACACCCATTCTGTGACAGGAGAAGGCAAAGAGGCATCATCCCAAATGAGAGATGTTCAGCAAAAGGGCTAGCCCGGACTCTTTGAAATGACCATGGTCGTGAAGGATGAAGCAAGGCTGACGAACTACTCCAAAACAAAGGAGACCGAAGATCCATGACAGTGAAGTGCAAGGCACACGTCTGGACTGGATTCTGGGCTGGGGTGAAAAAAGATAGCCACAAAGACATTATTGGAGCAATGGGTGCATTCTGAATGTGGACTGTGGATTAGACAGTAGAATTGCACCAATGTTAAATCTCCTAGATTTTCATAATTGTACGGTGGTTAAGCAACAGAAAGGCCTTCTTTTAAGAAATATACGCTAATGTACTTAGAAATAAAAGGTCATGATGTCGACAACTTATTCTCAAGTGGGTTGAAAACAATTATATGTAGAAAGAGTGATCAAAGTAACGGGGCAAAATTTCTACAGTTTGCCCCATTTTGAATCTGGGTTAAGGGTACATGGGAGGTATTGGTATTATTTCGGCAACTTCTCTGGAATGTTAAAATTGTGAAAAATTAGCCCTGTCTGGGTGGCTCAGTTGGTTGGAATGTTGTCTCTTACACCAAAATATTGTGTGTTCGATCCCCAGTCAGGGCACATACCTGGCTTGTGGGTTCCATTTCTGGTCGGGGCGCTCACAGGAAGCAATCAAACAATGTTTCTCTCTCACATCAACATCTCTCTCTCCCCCTCCTTTCCCTTCTTCTCTCTCTAAAAGCAGTAAACATATCCTCAGGTGAGGGATTAAAAAATTACATCAGATTAAAGGCTGTCCAATTTCTCCCCCCAACCAATGTAAAAGTGCCAAATAGAAATGTTTTGGTGGTATAACTACAAGATCTTGCATTACCATGAAGCCAAAGCTACATATACTTTAAACAGCTAACTCTGATTAAAGCAGAAAAAAAACCCTCTAGGTGTAGCAACAAAGAGGTTATATACCTGGACTCTACTGACAAAGTCGTTCTTAGTATTCTCGGTTTTATGTCTTAGTTCAGTTATGCCTCTGTTTAAAATAGAACATAGAAAAATGTATTTCTTTTTAGTTGTGATATAAACTGGATTTTACCTGAAAAGCATCTGAGACTCACAGGAAGAATAAAAGGGTAGGAAAGGGGGAAAAAAGTTTCTTAGTTGGCATTTCTTAACCCCATCTTGGGGAAAGCATAGCATAATCTACTGTGGTTGAAGTTCCAGAAGTCAGACAAGAAAGTTTGCTGTATGCAGGGGTGTTGATTTGGAGGGTTTGGTAGCAGTGGAAAAAGTCAAAACAAAAGAATTAATTCCATCGGAAATTGTTTCTTGGACCAGATCCTGTGTGAGTGAGCCTCGAGGAAGGACAAGGAAATGGAGAGTTGGCCTATTTTAAAAGAAACGTTCATTTAAACACTTGGATTCTCTCACTTCTCTCTTGCTTTCAGCTCCCATGTCACCATTTTCTTCAAATCCAGGCAAAACAAGATGCAATGATACCACCAGGCCTCATGCTTGTGATTATTTTACATGTTCTGAAGTCAACTCTTTCCCCAGAGTTGTGTATTCTCCAAGGATGTCTCCGATCCCTCTGGCTTCGCAGCAGATGTTGGCAGTGTAGCTGATAGATGTTTCAAAATACTCAAACAATTCATTCCTTGCCTGCTTTTATTTCCCACTCCTGTACTCGTAACGCACAATGTATGGGCTATATATATTTGTTTTGCCTGTGATAGAAACACGCTAGCTAACTTTTACTGAAAGCAGTTAAATATATGAGCTTTACATTGAACATACAGCAGTTTCCCTGGGTCTTTGTTTTTATTTTCTGGTGCTGAAACCCTGGTTGTCATCTTTGAGGAAGCAGTAGGTGGAGCTACAGGCTTTTTATCATGAAAGAATTTTTTCAGTAGCTGCCCATTGCCAGAATAACCTGAACGAGCACATATTTCCAAAAACAACAGAGGCATTTCCAAGTGTTCCAGAAATATAGGCAAGACTATTTAGTCATTCATAATCACCACTTTGCAAGTACTAGAGAGATTCTGTAGAAAATATTTCAGGAGCAAAGAAAAGATTGATAGAATTCCTTGTGCTTTTAGAAAAGAGATTCTTTAAAAAAATGGAACTGGAGAAGGAGGGAGAGGCACTTAGGCAGCTCAGTCATGTACCACTCTTTTTTTCCAGGTGGTGAAGGGCTCAGAGGGTAGCTGGGGGTGGAAAGAAGTCTTTTCCATTTGCGTCAGAACTCTGAGAAGCTCTTCATTTCCCCACTTGATGAACGTTTTCGAGGCTCTAAGCTCCAGTCGTGATTTTCTTTGAATTAACAGAGGGGTGGCTGAGGTTAAGTGATTCTGAGGAGGCCAGACGGTACTTGTAACAGGTCACTCTCAAGGGCTGCTTCTCTCATTGGGTGCCCTGATGTTCTTGTCATGTCCCTGAGAGAGAATAAGAAAACAACTTTACGTCACCATGGAAAAGGTAAATTCTCTTAATGTAAAAATCACAAGTTCTCAGATTGCTCTAATGGATATGTATGTATAGCCCATTTTATATGTATTGCTGGGTCTCTCTATGTAACTATTTTATGTAAAGGTCTGTCTAGAAGGTATCCCGCCATGTAATATGAAAAATAGAGACATTTATTGAAGAAGATACATGATACAAGAAACATTGTACATAGGACAATGATGCTTCATTCCCCTTGAAAGCGGACACCTTGAGACCTCACACAGTTCTCCCAATCGCCATCAGCTACCTCATCATATTTTCCTGAATCTCATGGACAGTCTGAAATCTCTTCCCTTTCAAAGGTGATTTTAGTTTTGGGAAAAGGCAGAAGTCTCAGGGTGCCAAATCTGAGTTGAGTCACCTGGGTGATTTGATGTTTCGCCAGAAACTGCACGAGATGTGCTGCATGAGTGGGTGTGTTATAGTGATGAAGCTGCCAATCACCAGTTGCCCATAGCTGTGGCCTTCTGAATCATCCCAATAGTTTCCATGGAGGAATGTTCAAGCTTAAGCAAAATCTGATGCAGATTCATTACTGTATTTGCTCAGACATTTTGACTGCAACGGCCACACAGTACACAAGCTCACAGGTTACATTGATGTCACGCAAACCATTCTCGTTATATTAACAAGGCTGGGCTTTTTTTTGATATGTAATTTTTGGCAGTGTCACTCTGAGGATATGATGAAAGCAAGGGGCCCTAACCCTAGAAAAAAACAGAAACAAAATATCCAATATAATTTATATACTGGGTGGGGCAGAAGTAGGTTTATAGTTTTGACTATGCAAAAGACAGAGTATATTTTTGTATTATTATTTATTAATTATTGTATTATTTTTCTATATGAACAACTGTAAACCTATTTTTGCCTCACCCTGTATGAGTGTGTGAGTGTACACACACGTACATGTAGGGGAGAGAGATATACTTATTTTAAGGAATTGGCTCATGTGATTGTGGGGTCTGGCAAATCCAAGATTTATAGGGCTGGCCAGCTGGCTGGAAACTCTGGCACAATTTCTATGTTACAGTCTTGGGGCAGAATTCCTTCTTCTCTGGGAAACCTCAGTCTTTTCCTTTAAGGCCTTCAACTGACTGGATGAGACCCACCCATATTCTGAACAGTAATCTGGTTTACCACCCACATTATGAAGAGTAATCTGAATGTAAATGTTAATCACATCTATAAAACACCTTCACAGAAACACTCAGACCAGCGTCTGACCGAACACTTCGGCGCCGTAGCCCAGCCATGTTGAAATAAAAAATTATCTATCACGGTCCCATCACTGTCATCTGGTTTCAGAAGAGCCCCGCAAAGACTCGATGAGAAAACCTCCAAGCACGCCATTGCCATGGATGTCGTGTTAGAGGAGGCCACAGGGTGACTGTAGTGGAAAGCAGAGCTTTTCAGTTCAGCCTCCTTGCAACTGGGGACAGTTATGACACAAAGTTGTGATGAGTCAAAAAGGGAGACGTTGGTAGGATTTGATGGATAAAAGGTTGCAGACACCAGACTCTCCTTCCTCGGCTCTTCCAGATGCTACAGACTTGTAGCTGAAAGAAGAATAGCCATGGTGCCTCATCAGCACAGAGCAATCTGGGCAGACCTGGCTGTTGTAGATGCCAGCCCCTTCCTCTACTTTGTATCTTTTTCTACACCAAATACAGCAAACCTCTGGTTTATAGATGAGGATAGGCTCTAGGAGCTTTGTTCATTCATCAAATATTGAGCAGCTGCCATATGCTGGACAGGGCTCTGGGCGCTGGGAATGCACACCAGTGCGATTAAAATGCAGATTTCTTTCTTTCACGGATCTAATGTTCTAACCGGGGTGGCAGAGTACAGAGCGAGTGAACAAATAGATAAAAATATGCAAGGTGTTGAAAGTGATGGGAAAGAAACTAATAAGTGGGCTGAGATAGAATTTGCTGGGGAGACGGTGAGAAACCTATTTTAGGTGTTTTATAAGAACACCTAAATCTGGGGTGTTGCTGTGTCATCTGAGACATAAATTAACCTAATGGACTTGGCTAAATTCTCCACTGCTAAATAAGGGCTGGAGCTGGCATGCATACCCAGGTTTTGTTCTGTTTTGTTTTTTATCCCAATTTATTAATATTTACCCCAGCTTATAAATTGTGTCAGGCAAAAAAGGCCTGGCATTTCTTGTCAAAAGGGAGGGAGAATTGTCCGTGTGAAAGCAAGGGCAGGTGCACACATGCGATGAATGGATGTTTCTGAATCCCAAGAAAGGAAATGCTAGATAATCTTAAGCAATGCTGGCTAGATTTCCGTCGCTCCTGTTAGTCAGTTCTTCTTCCTCTCTGTAACCTGCATTTTTCATGCTGTACCTGAAGTCTTTTTCCTTGTGCTCCATCTCAGGTTCACATGGGTAAACATGTGGCTTGTTGCCTTTTGTACAAGAGATGCTTGCCATGCTTCTCCCCTGGATTAATATATCATGTTTCTTTAATTAGCCTGTCTTCCTGAATCTTATTCTCTGGCTATTTAATTACCTTTCAGGCTTTACATAGGTTGTTTGAATTGTCCTTGGGACAACCCCCGAGGGTGCCATTCACATGTAAACGTTATAGATTAGTATAATCACAAGGACAATGTATTGGCAGGTGGTCCTAGAAAGTCTAGAGAAGTCTAGGAGACTCTTTCTCTACTTCCAGCAAAGCAGCTTTATCAGGTAGAGGTGGCTGCCTGTCTGTCTTACTTATCAATCTACTTCTTTCTTTTCATCCAAAGACACTTAGGAAGATTAAAGTGAGTTTATGATTTTTTTCTCTCCTGGCACGGTAAAGGTACACAGTGCATATCTTACAGAAGGGCTTTCTCCATTTCTCCTCTTCCTCTTCCTCCTCTTCCTTTATGCTAACAATACTGTTTTTCCATTTGTTGTCCAGTAACCTCCTGAAATTATACATGAAATTTTGTTTGTGGTGGTTTAGCAGTTATTTCTGTCAACCCATTCCAGGCAATAAGATTTTTTTTATTTAGAGTAATATGAAAAAGTGACATTTGGAAAGCCTTTTCACCTGAGGGAGAGACTGACCACTTCAACTGAAAAGAGAGATGTCCGGAGGGAGAGTCAGTCCAGGGGAAGAAGACGTTAGACAGGGTGTTCCCTGCATGCACTTCTCAAAACTCAGCCTTCCTCACTGGAAGGAGTTCGCATTGAAATTTCTAACTGAGGATAAGATTTTTAATCTGAAGCTGGGATTCTAAAAGACATTTTATTCCTGGGATGGTGGTTTACTGAAATCACAGCTGTATCATTTATTAGCTTTTTGAGTTTAGTCAACTTATTTAATTTCTTCAAGCTTCAGTTTCTTCATCTAAAATGCAGATAATAATAGTTATCTGAGAAGGTTATTGTGAGGATTAAATTACATGATTCACATGAAGACCTTAGTGTATTACATGACACATAATAAATAGTAGCTATTGATGTTACATATTTTTGTAATGGTTGAAGATTTTGAAACAAGTACATGTTAGTTATTTATAATCTTCAAAATTAAGACCAGCAAATCAAAAAGTAAATTCTATATTGTTCAAACTTGTTTTTCATTCTAGAGGAGAGCATTTTACATCTTGAAGTGTTCCTCATATTGAGAAATCAATAATTCTAAACAATTATTTAAAATATTAGAGCTATTAAGCTTACAAAAAAGAGTTGTTTTTTACAAGTTGAATAGAAAATTTTGCATGATAAATGACACCATGAGCAAGCTTTTTGTGAAAACTTTACGTGAATTAATTGAATTTCAAAACATGAAGCTCAAAGTATATTTAGGGAACCATGAATTGTCTCATTCAACTGGAACAAAATGTTCATTGAAGGAGTACTTGCAGGTAAAGCTGGAAAGGGAAGTTGAGCTACAAGGGCTTTGCTTGCATAGGTGGGAAGTGCGGACTCACTGAGCCAATGGGAAGCCAGCGAAAGTTTCAGAGGAGAGTGAGTCATCCCCAGTGTGAGGATGCCATTTTCACTGAATGTGAAAGATGAGTTGGATGGGGTGATATTAAAGCAAGAGACAGCTGAAATATATTAGGCAAGAGGAAAGCAGAGTTTGAGGGCAGGAGCCTCTGAAAAGTTAGAGTTGACATAAACATTTGGGCAAACTTTGGATGGAGTCAAAGCATGAAAGTCAGTGCCATTAACAAGGAGTAAATATGAGCCAGCTGGGACTGGCCCTGAAGACAGTGTTCAGCTTGGACATGCTGACACATTACCCTTAAGGGAGTGGCCCTTAGACCATTGGAAATTGTTCAGAAGGGACACCAAGGTTGGTGATTCATTTCAATATCTTCAGAGAAGTGATGCTTGAATGGCATGGATTTCCTGAGGGGTTTGAAGGAAGAAAAGTGCAAAACCTTGGGAAAGGAAGGAGGTGGGCAAAGAATCATTGGAGACTGAAGAGAAGCTGTGAGAGCAATAGGGAACAAGGGTAGGGAGGAGTCACAGAAGACAAGAGAGGAGGGCATTTCCATAATGAGTTGGTAGTCTGAAAATGACCAGGTGGTTAGTCATAGCCAAGAGCACCATTTCAATGGAGAGATAACGAAAAAGGCAGTTGAAATAAAGAAAGATGTGAGTTGATGTGATGAAGGGCAGCCAGGAAACAAGACAATTGTACAGGGAGTAAGAGAATTAAGCTCAAGGTAGGGCTGGATCAAAGGAATGTTGGTACCAGGGGGAAGGGGATTGAAAATACCAAGAAGAGAGAGGAAAATTAGTGGAACAATATTCCAGATTCTAAGGTGACACCCTATAATCTCTCTCCATATTATCTTTCTCAAGCTTTTGAGACCCATTTTCTATTTCTCTTGCTATATTTTTTCTGTTGCCCCTTATCATATATTTACTCTATCTTTTTCACTGTGACCTATTATCATGTTTTCAATAGAACCTCCAATATTTATTTTCAATCGGTATTTTAATATCTCTCTTTTCTGAACTTCTGTTGCATGAGTTTGTAACTCTTGATTCTTCCTTTTCTCTACTTTGAGTATTTTAGTTGTGATTTTTCAACTTACTTTCTACCTCCTTAAAAATTAAAATATGTTTCTGATAACTTTAAATCATTCAAATTCCTGGGCACATGTCCACTGTATCTATATTGAATGACTAATTATTTAGAATCTTTACATCTTGCCTGCTTCAACATTTGGGGGGAAGATCTGACATTCTAGTCTCATCATATTCCTATTTCCAGGACTGACAATAGATTGGGTTCTCAATTATTTTTCTAATAAGCATGCTAGTTCAAATGGTACACAGTATTTGACTTCGCCTTTCAAATAGGTTAGTGATCATTAAATGTTCGATAATTGGTTGAAATGGTAATTTTTGTTTAAATAAGTGGGCTTGATTTTATAAAATGGATCTTGTATTGGCTGACACTTATTAATGGATTTATTTACTTCAAGTATTTCATTTAGTAGAAACTTGTTAAATTTATTCCTACGATTTTGTGACAAGATAGCAACTTGAATTTTCTTTTTTTTTTAAAGTAGACATATGAGGTAGATGGCTTTTACAGCCAGAAGTTATGGGGATGTATCTTTCTGGCACTGGAACCCTGGGTTGGGCGGTCTTGTGTGGGACTGGGATCCCTCACTTCCAGGATAGCCCTCTGTTTTATATCCACCATGTGTGGGTTTGGGACCAGCTGGTTCCAAGTCTCCATGTCCCTCTGTCCCTCCTACCCATCTGGATGAGTGTGATTTCCTTAATTCCTTAGTTGTAGGACTTCCATCCAGCTCAATTGTTTGATGCTTTTGAGTGATGTTTGTTCTGTAGTTTGGTTGTAACTTTTCTGTGGTTGTGTGAGAAGATGAGCTGCATTTACCTACAACTTCATCTTGACCCAAAGTCTCAGGACTATATTTTTATATAAAAAAATTAAGGCAAAATCATGCAATTAGAATACAAAATGAATGGTTGAATAAAATGAAGCGAAGGAAGAAATAGAGGTAGAAAAACTGTTTAGCAGGGGTAGGAGAGATGAACAGGTTGCCTGGTGGCCAAGGCAAAGAGAGAACTACCATTAATAATTAAGAATGACAGTGTCTAGCCCTGACAGGTGTGGCTGAGTAGGTTGGGTGTCATCCTGTAAAGTAAAAGGTCATGAGTTCAATTCTCCATCAGGACCCATGCCTGGGTTGCAGGTTCAGGCCTAGTTGGGGTGCGTATGAGAGGTAACTGATTGATGTTTCTCTCACACATTGATGTTTCTTTTCCTCTCTTTCTCCTTCCCTTCCCCTCTCTCTAAGAATAAATAAATGAAGTTACAAAAAAGAATGAAATGTTCAAAATATAAGAAACAAGCCCGCTAGGAAAAGCAGAGCCATTCATGAGGATGAAGTCTGAAGGAAATTTCTAACATGGGTCCGAAAACAGGGGGTGCAATTTAAGGACTGTAAATGGGCAGGAAAATAATCTTGGCAGTGTAAGCTAACTAGGAGAAGCTGAGAGCTATTTTTTTTTCAAACGAAAATAAAACACAAAAGCTGGGAAATCATGGATATACATTTTTCTTTAACCTAAAAACCACTGTGTCAGGAAACCCATGATTTAATATTTCTAGCATATCAATAAAAGCATAAGAAAAGTTTAGGATGTAGTTTCCAAATAATAGTATTAAGTATACAACACTTTGCAGTATTTTATTAGGGTAATGGTGTTTATGTTTTATTGCTTTTTCACTGTGTTTACGTGAATTTATAGAGTAACTGTTTGTAACTTTGAAAGAGTTCCATTGCAATAAATGATGTATGTGCTTTAAAACCCTTCTCCAGCCTTAAGAAAGATATGTCAGTCTTCATCAAAGTATTTATCATTACAAACTAATAGACAGCCATGGCAGATATTCTCAAAGGATTGGCAGTCCACTGAGATGGCGAGATAATTTTATAGGTGAACCAAATGACCAGAGAGCTCTTTTACAGCTACTTAAGTAAGTTAATATGACTTTATGATGCTTTTTCTATTATTTTATAAGGGAAAGTAGTGAGAATATGAGGTGTTGGAGTCTGTTGCCCACTTTTATGAACTGGCCTGCTTGCCTTTTTTTATTAACTGTTTCCTGCTTTCTAAGGCAATTGGACAGACTGTTCATGGGCCAAACACTAGGCCAGAAAACAAGTTTTCTTTTTCTTTTCTTTTTAAAAAAGGGGACAGAAACAAATAACTTAATAGACTCAGAACCTTAGCATCTATTTCTACATTATTTTGTCCTGAACTTGGATCATTTTATTTACCTATCAACAGAGCCAGGTCTCTTGTTAAAATGCTAATTGGGGTCTCTTAGGCAATTCTCAAAACATTTCAAAGCCTTTTTTCCCCTCTCTGTATTATATCCAGAACATTCTTAGTTATTGCTCTCTAAATGTTGCCTAAACAGGTGACCCACCAAAACCCATTACTGTGGCCCAGGTTAATGCTGCTGTATAATTCTCCTCCAACATATACCCTCTGGGGCCACTATGGCCAGATTTAGCCATTGGCTAAATTATCCTTACTTCCACAATTTTCTTAAGAGTTTCCTTTAAAAAATGCTCCTGTTTTAGTTTTTTTTTCTTCCCTTTTCTTGTTTTTAGATTTATTGATTATGCCATTACAGTTGTCCCATTTCCCCCCTTCATTCCCCTCCACCCTGCACACCCCCTCCCACCCACACTCCCCCCTTTAGTTCATGTCCATGTGTCATAAGTTCTTTAGCCTCTACATTTCCCACACTACTCTTGCCCTCTCCCTGTCTATTTTCTCCCCACCATCTATGCTACTTATTCTCTGTACCTTCTCCCCACCCTCTCCTCCCACTCCCCTGTTGCTAACCTTCCAGGTGATCTCCATTTCTGTGGCTCTGCTCCTGTTTTAGGTGACTGCTTAGTCTGCTATTGTTTTAGGTGTGGATGTTAAAAACTGCGAGTTTGCTGTCCTTTCACTGTTCATATTTTTTATCTTCTTTTTCTTAGATAAGTCCCTTTAACATTTCATATAGTAAGGGCTTGGTGATGGTGAACTCCTTTAACTTGACCTTATCTGAGAAGCACTTTATCT
>PVKM010017321.1:0-26010 GCA_004027735.1 Carollia perspicillata
TCTTACTGGATGGTTGGTTTTCACACCCCATGGCAAGGAGGCAGACAAGCCTCAGGGGCATGGTAATGGCATTGGGCTTTAGGACCAAGAGGCAATCATACCTGCCTCATATATATAATATTTCCCATATTCTCAAAGGAGATCAACCTTTCTCTTTGAGGAACTTCATCCCAACTTGGTCTGGGTCTTTGTTGTGCAGAGTCAGGGAAAGTGTCAAGAGAAGCAGAGGCAGACAGAAAGGGAACAGGATAAGCTAGGAAGCCCAGTGCATCCTGAACTACAGGCCGCTGGGGCCGGGGAGGGGACAGGACAGAATGCGGGGCCAGGCCGGAGAATTGCAGCACTGGTGTAACTGGAGGCTCCCGTGAGAGGTGTTTCTCTAGGTTACGAGTTGAGTCCTCTGTAGTGTTCTTTAGGGATCGTGAGTGGAGATGGGATTGGAATTTCTTTTTAATTACTCATTGACTGGCGTCTTCGTATGTGACTCTTTGCTGAACAGAATTCTATTATTTGTCCAGGTTACACAAGTTTAGGCTACTGGACGTTAGGTCAAATAGTTCCTGTAAGGAGAGGATCCACCGTTTTACCTGAGATCTTGGTTAAGTAATTAAAATCTGGATCAAGGGAAGCCTTTCTCTACTCCTCCATCAAGCATCTAGGTTTTCGATGTCCCCATTCCAGCTTGTTCACAGTTCTATTTCAGTACTCGCCTCCCTGTATGGCAGTTTGTCAGTTTGCAGGTTTTGTCTCCCGTCCTGACTATAAGGCTCTGGAGACTAGGAACCAACTATGCTTCATTGGTCCCTATAGATTCAGCCCACAGCTGAGACCGCAGGAGCAGGCACGTACTAGGCACTGAGGAAATGTTTCGCCGAACAACGAATGCAGTGACCAACGGTGCAGTTTACTTGTCCTTCCTGTCTCCTAATAGGCTCGTCCTAAGGATGACAGAGACATTCCAGCAGTGCGAGATGGAGCAGTCTAACAAACAGACTCCAATTTATTACTGCTGGGAGCTGCTCTAAGTTAGGAAAGGAATGTTCCCAGGAAACGGTGTTGGGCGCTTGTAGACCTTTCTCAGACGTGATTCAGGGGAGGGAAGGACTATGCACTGGAGAGTCTGCAGATGACACCGAGCTGGCTCCCAGACTTAGATGCGTCCCTGACTCCTGTCTCTCCTAACCCACGTTCAGCCCACAGCAAGTCCCGCCGGCCTTACCTTCAGCACACGGCCCAAATCCGCCCACTGCTCATCGCTGCCTGCACTCCTCGCAATCCCAGCCGCGTGGTTGCTCACTGGGACTGTTGTAAAGGCCCCTGGCTGCTCTCCCTACTTCTGGCCCCGGTGATCTCTTCCCCACCCATCAACCAGATCCTGACCCTCCTCCACTCAAAGTCCTCCAATGGCTCCCATCATGCTCACAGCAAAAGCCAAAGAGGGTCCTTTCGGTCTGGCCCCTGCTGCCTCCGGACCTTCCCTAGCTCGGGGGGCCCTGGTCTCCTTGCACTTCCTCAGACGCACCAAGCACGTTCCTCTTCCTCCTGCTGCGTGAGGCTCCACCCCAGATACCTGGCTCTACTCCTGGCTCTTCCCCTTACTTGCTTTAGGTTCTTCCACTGAGGCCTCGTCCTTGGCCTCCCCAGGTCAGACTGCTGCTCCACCTCCTGCCCCTTCCTGGCCGCCTTTCCCGTTACATTCTTCTCCACAGCACTTAGCTCCACCTGACCCACATTTTTGCTTTCGTATTTGTTTATTGTCTATCTTCAGTAGAGCATGGGGCCCTTCATAAGGGTGCGCCCTTTTGTTTGCTCTGTCCATTGCTGTGTCCTGGCACCTGGCGTGGCACCTGGCACCTGAAGTCAGTGCCGGACAGGCATTGTGGAATAAGTGTTGAGAGCCATGACAGGTGGTAGGTAGGTTGTTTTCATGTGCTGTGAGCCTCAGGTTCTGATGTTTGCCGGGATCATGCTGAGGTGATTGTGTACATGTATGTGAAAAGTCTGTGGCTTCATTGTTAAGAATTAATGTTTAACTGTTGCTTTTTTGCCTTCTTTACGAGAGATCAGCAGGCTCTGGGCATGACAGGTAGCTGAGCTAAAGACAGCCCAGGTGTGCGTGTCTTCAGTGCCACGGTGGATGGACAAAGGGGAGATTATGCTTTGTGGTTAGACTGGGGGACCTACAGACCCCAGCTCAAAGGGCAAGGGCCGCTAGCCCGGAAGACACATGTGGCACACATGTCCAGGACAGAGGACCTTGGCCTGGGCTCAGGAAGCCTCTGACTGGGAGGAGGAGGGTGTGAAGGCTGGTCCGGAAGTCAGGCTGGGGCCATGGGGCTGGGATTGCCTGCACTTGCATGGGTGTTAAGGAGCTCATCTTCATAAGATTTTACTTCCTAAATTGGATGGGGCTGGCTACGGGGCTATATATATATTTTTTACCTATATAGAGTTTTCATTTTACAAATCTTTAAACTTTTTTTACTGGATGCATGCGACTGGCCTGTGAACGGAGAGCACTGTGCCGAGGAGCAGGTGCCGAGGTTGGCGTGTCCCCTCTGCTGTGGCTCCTGAAATTCCGAGCAGGCTCATAGGGCTTGGGGTCCCGGTAACCCGGCACAGGGCAAAGCGGGTGTTGTGGTTCTGGTGCCCTGTGGGTAGCAAAGCAGCTCAAGTGCTTGTCTGCGTCCTGCTGCTCTGAGTGCCGCAGGCCCTAGAGCGGCCCGGTGAGACCGTGGACTGGCAGGGACTACAGACTTGTCATTTCCAGGGCCTGTGCGGCGTGTCCCTCTGGGTTGTCATGTGTGTAAGTGTGTCATGCCGGAGAATTACCGCATGCGCTGGTTTGCAACGGGGCTGTCCATGGGGTCTGGAAATCCCTTACAGCGCAGATACAGGGACAGCAAACATGAACAGAGGCTTTGCAAAGCCACGTAAGTGACCAAAAGATGGCCCGTAAAGTCGAGTGTGGCAGGTGTGAAGTGAAGATGTGCTAACCTGGAGTGGGAGGAAGGTGGGCCGGGCCTTGGAACCTCAAACCAGGACCAGAACCAAGGTCAGGGCAGATTCCTCTCATGACGTTAAGGGAGCATGCCGCCCTTGCCACGAAGGGGAGAGCGTGGCAGGCACCATTGGACAGAGTGCTGGAGACTGTTACGGGGTCGGGGGCAGGGAGGGCGAGCAGAGAGGAGCACTCACTGCATACTGGGCATGTCACGTATGAGAGCACCTTCAAAATTCCCTAAGTGGTTATCACTCTCCCATTTTACAGATGAGGACAATGAAGCTCAGAAGCTAGGTAACTTATTACTACCTCATGGCTTCTAAGTGTCAGGCTGGGATGCAGACCTAAGCCTCTCTTCCTCTTCCCTCTCCTCTCCAGTTCCTTCCTGAACATATTTGTATCCAGTGCCCACCACATGCCAGGCCCTGCTCAGATGCTGGCGGCCTGTGGTGGCCAAACAGGAATGTTCCTGCTGTCCAGTCCAAGGGGGGATGTCGGCAGTGAGCAAAGTAGCAACCCAATGGAACACTCGCGGATCGCCGTAGTGCCCTGGAGGAAAGGGACAGTGGCAGTGCTGGGGGAAGGATGTGGGGCGGGATCTCCTTAGGTTGGGTGGTCAGGACCGGCTTCCTTTGGTGGCTGAGATGGAGCCCAGGGTGAGAGGGGCTGGGAGGGGAGGTGTGTCTGGGTGGGGGCAGCCCTGAAGGGCTGGGGTTTGTGTGTCACAGGAGCTGAGGGAACACCTGCAAGGCTGCAAGGGAGCGGGAGAGTCTCAAGGTGTTTCTCCAAGGTGTCCGCCCTTTTCTCTCTGGCACGTGCCTTCTTTGCAGGGGGGCATCCTTGTCAGAAGAGGAAACACCGCTTCATACCGTGGGTGGGAAGCTTATGGAAGTCTAAGAGATGGAGGGGGCGGAACGTACAGCACCAACTGCTTCCCAATAGGTGCAGACACCGTCCCGCTGAGAGGTTCCTGATGCATTATTGAGGCGAATGTGGAGGTGGGGCTCCATCCTTTTGGGAATGAGCAACCTGTCTTCCTGCAGCACAAGCTCTGCGCCCACATCAGGAGAGAGGTTCGGATGGAGCCGTGTGGGAGTGGGAAGTAGGGTGGGGGCCACGTGTGGAAGCCGGGCGCCATAGAGATCCCGATGGCATTTCTCACTGAGGAGGAAAGAACAGGAGGGAGGGAGGTGACGCTGGTCAGGTGCCTGCTGTGCCACAAGCACTGGGTTGACTGCTTCACTCGCCTCACTTCCCGGAGGCCTCTCCCATCTGCATCATACAGATGGGGAAACTGAGGCTCAGAGAGGTACAGTAACTTGCCCATGGTCGCTTAGCAAGTAAGGGTGTGCTGTGTTCTCCCGACTCCAGAACCCCCATGTTCTTTCCTGTGGACCAGGCTGAGTGGAGGCAGATCAGCCGGGAGGGGTCAAAGCCACAGCAGGAGGGGTGATGGGGGTGGAGTGGGGAGTGGTTGGGGGGGTGGTTCTAGAGGAGGGGGTGAAAACAGGAGTAGGATGGTGAGGTGACAGAGGGAACTTGGGTCCTGGGGTGGGTTTTGCTTCCTGGACCAGACAGACCTGCTTTCAAATTCCAGCTGTGCCCACTGCTGGAATCTAGCAGGCAGAGGGAATGCCTCAAATGTCCCAACTCCCCATGCAGCCCCTCCCCCCGTGGCCACCCTGAGAGGAGGCCCCCATGGCTCCTCCTGCCTCTGGCTGCCCCAGTGAGCTGTCCCCCAGAAGAGGCTGACTCATTCGCCTTGGCTCCCTGCCACCGACGCTGCAGGGACAACAGTGGCCTAGTGGCCCCATGCCTCTCTGCTTGGTCTGACTGCCTGGTCTCCTCTGGGGGACAGACGGGGGCAATCCCCTCAAGACTCTGCTCCTGGCACCTGAAGAAGCCTGAGCCTCTCAGAGCAGCCGAGCGCATTCCTGTGCGGCGTTACTGATGTCGTTGTATGTTAACGTGTCACCGTCCCTCTCGAGGCTGTGAGCTCTCGCACAGCGGGGATGTGCCTGAGTCATCTCCAGTTCCTGGTGCCCATGGCAGGACCTGGCACAACAAATATTTGTTGCTCAGCAAATATTTGTTGAATTCCCTCTGAATCCAACAGGAAATCCCCCACCCTTGCCTGGGACCAGAACCCGTGGAGACAGTTTCCCGACGAAGCTGCCCCCAGGAATCGGCCCCCGGAGGCACAGCATACACGGGCATCTGCCACATTTCGGCATTGTTTTCCTTCTGATGCTTTCGATTGCTGGTTTTATTCCAGCCCATTCTCACTTTCTGTCTTGGAAAATCACAAGGAAACTCCACGCTGCTCCTGAAATTCTTGCCAACGTGATTCAAGCAGAATTGAGCACATTGCACTGAATTGCCACACAAACAAAGACGTTGCCACTTTCAGCACGGTGGCCTCCTTCCTGCCGCCAGCCTGGCCCCTCCCCCCAACCTTGCCCAGGTGAGAGGGGCAGCAGAGTGCCTGGCTGGCTCTCCCAGTTCTCATCCACGAGAGGCGCCAGGGGCTGGGTGGTATGGGTTGTGAAATAGATGTGGGGTGAGGTTGCCCAGTGGGAATAACCCAGACACCCACCGCATCCTAATGCCCACTCACTCCCCACTCACCCACGGTTTTTGGAAACTGGCCTCTTTCCAGTTTCTTACTAGCTGTGTGATTTGGAGTAAATCACTCACTGTCTCTGTGCCTCTGTTTCCTCACCTGGAAAATGGAGCTGGTCGCAGAGCACAATGGTTCTGAGGGTTAAGTGAGATGTAGTTAAAGCACGGCACAGGGCAAGGTGCGTGGGCAGCATCCGCTCCCTGTTGGATGCGGCGCTGTCTCTATCAGTCTGCGCGCACCACGTTCTCCGAGCGCGGGCCTCCTTAGGTCAGGGTGCTCCTTGGCCGTGAGCCCCCTGACTGGGGAATCAATGACCTTTGTGCTCGGACCCTCCCAGGTGAGAGCAGGCCCGGACCAAGTCTCTGCCCAAACCCAGTGTGGAGGAATGGAGCAGGGAGATGGGCTGACACATGCCTGTCTAGCTGTGGCTCTCTGTCCAGCCCCTTGCACGGGGCAGTGGGAGAATTTTAAATGCTGGCTTCCTGAGGACACATTTTAGACAGAAACACTATACCTATAGTTGGAGATTATATGATGAAGAGGGAAAAGTGTGGCGTTGGCATTTGATTCTGCCCATTCTGAGCAGAGAGAGGGACCTGGGATAGGTCACTCAGCTCCGCTGATGCCTCCGGGGCTGGTAACTGCACCTGCTCAGAGGCGTGTCAGGGTCATTCTGTATGGTTGGCAGTTTAACGGGCTCAGCACAGGGCCTGGGGTGTGAAATGTAAACTGAGTTCTGTTCCTTAGAGCAGCTACCTTAACAGGGACGCTGTCGTCCTGAAGTTCCTAATGTCTGTCCAGAGTGCTCCTCTGTGAAGGGCTGTGGCATCTCTGGGAACGGTAGGAGCTGTTTCTGGAACCAGCTCCACCGCATGCCAAAACCAAAACTGATGGGGCCCCAGGGGAAGGAGCCCACACCAGAACTTGAAACCGCGTGGCCCAAGTGGCCCAGTGGGCTCGGGACTGACTGGGTTTGAACAGTCTTCCATTTTCACTTCCTGTGGGACCTTGGACAAGTTCCTTAACTTTTCTGAGCCTGTATTCCTTTCCCTGGGAAATGGGGACAGCAATGTCTCTCTTGTAAGTACTTTTGTGAGACTAGAGCATTAATAACAGCTTCTACTTCTTGGGGACCAGGCACTATTCTAAGCCACCCTGTGTTGTAATTACAACAATTACATCCTCACTGGACAGGGGGGAAACTGAGGCACAGAGGTGAGTAACTTGCCCAGGGTCACTCGTTCACCCCATTTACTGTTGTGGGCCCAGTCCCCATCTCTGCAGCCGTCACCTGCCCATCTGCAGACTGGAACGGGCTGAATTGTGTGCACATCTCCCCGACTCGCCAGGCCTGACCCACACCTCTCTCTGCCTTTGTGTTCTTTTCTGCCTGGATCATCTGTCTCCTCATCTCTGCCTGACTCGGTAATGTGTGTCCTTCCAGGCCCAGTGCAGGTGTCTCCTCCTCCAGGAAGCCTTCCGTCCTGAGTGAGCACCAGAGGCAGGCACCCCTTTAGCCTAGGCTCCCCTCTGCCCACGCATGCAGCCCCCGCACAGGCGGCAGTGCGTTCCGTTCCCTCAGCACTTTCCATCTCCCCGGTGTTCACGAGGCACTCCAAACACGCACTCCTGTTGTGCGCTCTGCTCTTCAGCACAGTCCTTCTTGTCTCCATTTCAAGGCCGAGGAGCCAAGACTTGAACTTAAGTTAGCCTGCCACGGGGTACCTAGTTACACTTTCCTTTTTACTTGTTTCTTTTACTGGGCCTTGGCTTACTTATTTATCAGGGCCCTATGCCACATAGGGATTCAATCAATAGTTGTTGAATGGATCCTGAGCACTCATAATGTGTTTCTAGAACACATTTCTAGTTTATTTTATTTATTTATTTTTAGAGCGGGAGGGAGGGAGAGAAGCATCAATGTGTGGTTGCCTTTCGCACACCCCCTACTGGGGATCTGGCCTGCAACCCAGGCATGTGCCCTGACTGGCAGTCGAACCTGTGACCCTTTGGTTTGCAGGCCGGCACTCAATCCACTGAGCCACACCAGCCAGGCCCTGATAATAGCTTTCTTTTTAAAAAAAGGACAGATCTCAATCAAGTATCGCAGGTTTTCATCCTCCTCACTGGTCTAGGACAAGCGTGAGCCCTGTGAGAGGAGACACTTGCCTGAGTCTGCCAATGCGTGCCTCTCTGGGACCTGGCACAGGGGGAGGGTGCAGAATACGCGGGGTCCCGACACAGGGAGTTTCACCCTCGTGCGCTAAATCTCACCTCTGCCTCCTGTGGGGTCCCGGCTCCAAGGCCTTTAGTTTATGCCACGGGGTTCTTAGAGGAAAGAGCAATACCCACTCTCCCCAAAAGCAGGAAAATTGGATGTCTGATGACTGCTGCCCACATAAGCAAGAAACGAAATGACGAAGCAGTATGAGCATGAATGTTCAAGTGTGCAGAATGCCCATCCTCTCCAGGCATCCCACGTCTTTTTAGAGCAGAACCCTGTAATATTAATAAACGATAGAGAGAAGGATGGAAAAATGAGTCTTTCCCTTTGACATGGCGAAGATCACAGGGACTAGAGAGAACTTTAATCTTTATTAATGCATCGCAAGGGGGCCTCTCCGCAAGCTGTGGGAAGCAGACATCCAAGGAGTTTGCATCGCTTGCAGTCCTCAGCATCCCCGGGCGCCTCAGATGACTGCCTGATACTGTTCAGAGTCTAGCAGGGCCACGTCAGAGGGACCCGCTGCGTCCTGGGCAAGAACAAGGCAGTGCTAACCCAGCTCCCATCTGTGGGGGGCTGGAAGACAAGAAAAATTCAGGACACAGGCCTCAGTCACGTGGGCCCACTTTTAACCAAGGGCACCGATGCCCTGAAGAGGCTCAGAAGGAACCAGGCTGTTGGTTGCGGGGACAGGCACAAGTTGTGCCTCAGAGGGGGCGCACTGTGTTCACCGAGGAGAGCATCCGGTGACTCCCACCCTCGTTTGCACTCGTCACTCCCCTCCACTGCCTGGCTGGGTACTTCTCCCCACTCCTCTTCCCTTGCAGCAGGGCATCATATGAAGGTGGTCAAAAGAACCTGGGACTCAGTATCATGCAGACCCAGTTCCACCACGTCAGTCAGTCGGGAGTTGCCAGGTAGGTTCAGGAGAGTGTGGAAGTCCTGACAAGGGTTTGAGAGCCCAGGAAGTTGCAGGGGCACGTGCGTGCACACACACACAGAGGCTGAGAAATGGGGAGGCATATTTTGACATTCATTCATTCACAAGTACTTATTGATCACCTGCTCAGTGCTAAGCACTGTTCCAGGTGCTGGGGATCCAGTGGATCGCCAAGGTTCCTCCAGGGTTCTGGTGGGAGAGTTCTTCCAGGAGCCAGGATGCCACAGGGTTAATGTCACTAAAGCCACATTATAATGCAAAGGGGGTGGACACCTCCTGATCCCCCACCCTCAGGAAGTCAGCCTATCCAAGGCCACACACTAGGTTATGCACGCAGGATCTGATCCTAGATTCCAGTCCCTTCTCTTCCTACTTACTGCTCAGAGATGGCTAAGAAGCCCGGGCTGGGAGGGATGGTACAACCCAGGGAAGAATTGGTTGAAGTGTGCTCCAGTAAGGCGCTGCCTAATTCGATTATGTCTGCCAGACTGCAATGTGATAAAACGGAGTTCTCTCTAAAGCATCATCTCCTAGTGTTTACAGAACAAGAAAGCACAATTAAGACAGGAACTTCCAGGGAGAAGAGCGTGTGTTTCAGGCTGAAATGTAAAGAGAATAGATCTGGAGAAAGTGATCCCTGATTTTACAGTTCAGCTCGGATGAGGGGATGCCTGGTGCACAGGGAGCCTGGAAGCCCTGAAAGGTCAGGCTGGTGCCCAGAGGAGCTGCTGAGAGTGGGAGGTCCCACTGGACGCACACCAGGATGGGGCTGAGGGGCTGATGGGAAGACACTTGTTAGAAGGAAAGAGGGTAGTGGAAGTGAGTGACAGTGAAGACTTGGGGGACCTGTTTATTTCAAACACCTCCTTGCCGCTCTCCAGTGTCCACCTTCATGTGCAGATGGAGTGATGTTTTTCTAGCAACAGTAGAGCCTGGTGACCAGCGTGTGGGCCCTGGCACCAAGCTGCCCAGGTTTGAAGCCTGGCGTACCCTTCCTGTGCTGTGTGGTCCTGGGCAGATTACGTGCCCATTTTGGACATCCATTTCCTCATCTCTAAGTGAGGGTTGAAGTATATCCAGACTCATGGTTGTCATGAAGACTGAATGAGCCAATATGCATGAAGCACTTGGAAGAGCGCCTGGCCCGTCAGATTCTGTCATTATTTTAAATCCATGTACTCCATGCCCCTTTAAAACCCAGGAGTGCAGGCTCTCTGCTGCCCTCAGAGGAGAGCCACACTTCCTAGCTGGCGTTCGAGGCTTTTGCAGTCCAGCCTTTGCTAATTCTAGTTTTCTGTATTCCCTCTGTCCATCCCTGCATCTCCACTGGACCCAGTGACCAGCAGCCCCAGCCAGCACCTGGCTCTTTCATCCCTTTGGGCCTTGCTGGTCCTCCTTCCTCTTTGCAGGACGATGCCCAACCACCCGAGCCACGCCAGTCAGGGCGCTGCTCCTTCCTCTTTAGGACCCCCACCCCACCCATGTGCAACATGGAATCAGCTTCAAGACTCAGCTCTCACCTTGGACAGAGCTCTCTGACCCCTTGTCCACCCTGAAATTCACTACTGCTACTTCCGGGCCTCTAGGTTTTGGCCCTGTCGCCTCATGATTTCATTGTTCTGGGTTGTTCACTGACCGTTGGCCCCACTCAACAGGTAGGCCCCATTGCTTCCAAACCCCCGGTCCTGCCCAGTACTTGCGCCACACCTCGGGCAGGGGCTGCCAAATGGATCTGGCCACTAGAAAGGGAGAATGCTGGCCAGAAGGGACACTCACGGCCTGTTATTATAAAGTAAGCACAACCCTAGACATGGGGAAATGTTAAGAGCCTTGAAAGCCTGTTTAGTTTATTTTCTTGGTTAAAAACCCTTCGAGACAAAGACCTGGAGAGGGAATGCTGCATTTTGCCACCACATCGCCTCTGGAACAGGGAGGAATAAAACCAGGGTTCGTGTTTCTCCTTTGAGAAATTAGGTCACTGGGTGTTGTTAAGTGTGCCTTACAGAGCTATGCTAATCAGTTTTCTTCTGGCCTAAATATCTGGTAATTATCTTGGTTTTTTTGCTTTGCCAGACTTGGCTTCCTAAAACAGTTCATCCACGCCATTACTTCTCAAGATCTTCAAGGGTAATGTTAACCACCGCCATCTGATAGCAAGTGTGCCCAGCTCCTGCCCCATGCCCAGGGCTCTCCCAGCCTTTTTAGGTACACGGACTCCTCGGATCTCTGCAGTCTAGGAGGCAGGTGACACTATTATTCCCAGTTAGGGGCGTGGGGACTGAGGCTCCCTCTTTTAAGGCCGTTGCCCCTCGGCCGGCCTATCAGTCCCTGTCTTCCTCCTCACCCCCATTTCCCCTCTGCACTCACTCCTCATTTCGGTCATGCAGAGCACGCGGTTGCCCAGGCTGAAGCCAGAGCTCCAGGGTGATCCAGGTTCCCTGTCCTCCCCGTGCCCACCCATCCCCAAATGCCCACTAGCCTCCAGTCTTAGCCCCCATGCACCCTCCAAAGCATGGCTTTGTCTAGACACTTCCAGAAAGTTCTCTCTGAACCCCTGTTGCAGTGAGAATCCAAACTACCTGCTTTAATGTTTGGCAGTCCAGTGGTTGAGTGTGCATGCGTGTGCATGCATGGGCATGCATGTGTGTGAGCGCTCGAGTGATTGTGACCTTTCCTCATCTAGATTACAGCTACTTGAACGCAGGATCGAGTCTTCTCTGTCTCTCAGCTCCCCGAGAGCACTGATCTACTGAGACTCTCCTTACAAACCTCATTAGTTCAAAAAAGCAACAGCAAACCTTTATTAAACACCTGCTGTGTACCAGATACTGTGACCAGCACTGGGGTACTGGACTAGGCTCTGATCGACAGCTGTTGGGAGGGCAAAGGACAATGAAGGGAAAAACAGAGTAGGTCCGGCTCATCTTTGGGAACACAGAGCTCCGAATCTCGGCTTTTGACCCGCCGTACCAAATTATACTGTCAATCACAAATAACGTTCAATGACATAGCCTAGCATCTTCTGGCTAGTTAGTTGGCTTGTTTGGAGGGATCTGTTTTTAAGTTTGTATCTTTATAACCTGACAATCTTGCTGAGCCGTTATGAAAGGAATGATTGTTGTGATAGCCAAATAACTGAGGTTTTGTAATAGGTTTTGCTTATAAAGTGTTTCATGTCCAGACTGCTCTCTCAGAGCAGGACTCCTTGCACCTATTTCTCTGAAGGGGAAACTGAGGCTCAGCAAATTTAAACCATTTGCCCAAAGGGCAGGGCAGCTGGAGTTCCAGGCCAGGTCAACGTTTCTGTTCTCTACTCAGCTCTTCTCTAATTCCCTGCTTCTGAAGTTCTAAAATCATAGAGAAAGAGAGAGATGTTTTGACCTTGTGGTAATGCATTTTCTGTAAGGCCAGAAATAAATAAGTGGAAATTAATCTGACAGTCTCCAAGCCGGCTGCCAACTACCAATCTGTGTTCCCCTTGGATTTGACCCCCGTAATTGCTCCGCTCATTGACAACTGATCGGCTTAAATAATTCATATCCTTTCCTGAGGCCCATCGCTTGGCGTTGGCATTTGCTTGATGAGGGCTCTGACTGATGGGCTATTACAGGCTGACATGTTCCAGAGAGAGCCTCAAAACTGTCACCTCCCCCAGCGTCTAAGGTGAATCTATGTATTAGCATCTCACTCTTCTATAAAGCTCTGAATGGTCAACATGTAGCTTTGGGGATATTCTGAACATATGTACATTTCCAGCCTTCCTGTGGGCCCAAGGGTGAGGGTTGATGGTATTTCCCAGGACACCTGGAGGCTCCGGCGCTCTAAGTCACAGGCCTGGCTGGAGCTGCGTGCCCCAAGGGTCTGCATGGGGCCCCACCTCCTCGTCCCCCAGAACAAAGCTTCTGTCAGCTTTCCAGGCCCAGCGGTTACCTAGATCTTTTGCTATGAAGGGGAGACTCCAGTTTCTCCCAGCCTCTCCCCCAGGAAAGAAACTTCTGCTGGTGGGCAAAGTGGCCAGCCTTTTTTTAAGAGAAAAGAAAAGAAGTATGTTCTTGGAGATGAGAGGCAGAAGGTAGAAGGTAGAAGGTAGAAAAGCCTGGAAGTCAGATTCTCAGAAGTCCAACAATGTCAGAAATATTTATAAAACTTTTGTGTGAACAGTAGCCTGCCTATAAAAACCACCCTACAGAGCACACACTGACCCTGGTACACATTCTTGAGTGCTGTAGGAAGGACATCCCCTAGGAGGGTCCCAGGGGCGGAGCCTTTAGACGCATTGTGAGCAGCTGGAGAGGCAGGAAAGAGGGAGGGAGGAGGTTTGGGCCCCAGGTGCTGGGAGAATGCAAGGCGCTGGCCACTCCTCTCCCGCACCATTGCTGAAAAGAACTGGAGGTAGGAGAGCGCAGGTAGGGAAGGAGGGTGTGACCTCTGCAGAGGTCCCAGCCTCCATACCAAGTCCTCATACTGGCACACTTTACATCTTATGAAGGACTAGAAGTTTTGCCTATGTTGTGTCCACTTGTCATTTCTTGGAAATGAAAATACTCAGGCAAGCAGGAGAGGTGACAGTGTGCATCTGGAAGGGGAGTGCCCGTCAGCGAGGGGACAGGGTGATCTGGTAATGGGGCCCATGTGAATCTCTCATGATGGCTGATTGCCGGTGGTCCATGGGGCTTGGGGAAGCTGGCAGCCATCGCTCCTTCATGGTCAAATAAGAGGTCTGGTGGTGCCGCTGCTTGGCCAGGTCAGCTCTGGTGAGTGCAGAGATTGCCTGGCTGGGCCCCTCACTGCAGCTGAGAGCTGAAAGCGGATGTTGGTCCTGGACGACGGTGCCGTATGGTGGGATCCACCCAGGCTGCCGTCTTGGCTCTACCTCCTCTGAGCAAGGGTGCAGCTGGCCACGGGAAAGCTACCTCACCTCTTCCTCGGCATGGACCCCTGCTCTAAACTCTCCTCGTTCTCACTGGGTCTTAAACTGTGCCTGTGATAGGGGCCCTTTTCACCCCCTGTTTTACAGATGAGGAAACCGAGGCCTAGTGCAAGGCACCGAGAGAGCTGGATCAAGCACAGGCAGTTCTATCTGGTCCCCGTTGTGCTGCACTGCAGGGGGGAGGGGCGTGGCCTCGACCCTCAGTTTCCTTATCTGTAGAACAAGTTTAATTATAATAACTCTCTCAAAGAGTTGTAGTGAGGGTTAAAACGAGATCATACAAATACATCATTTAGAGCAGCGCTTGGCATATAGGAAGTGCTCAGTAAACTCTCTTATTACTCACAGAGTTGGTGGGAGATTAGACAGGTAATTTATGAGACAAGTGGTCAAAAAAATAGCAATCCTTGCCCCGCTTCTCCTCTCTAACCCAGCAGGTAAGCTCAGACCAGTGTCTAAAGCCAGGTGGGAGTGAGTCCCATCCTAGGACATGCATGCTCTTTTTCCAAAGACTTGGGAGTCCTCCCAAGAGGGTGAGCTTCATTGTCAGGATAACAGCCCTCGGATTACGTCCCATCAAACAATCATAGGGCCCACTGCACCGTGTTAAAGTCCTGCTGTCACCCTGCCAGCTGAGGGCATGGCTGTCACAGCAGAGTCAGGGTGCCAAAGTGCCCAGCTCACAGCTCCCTCGCTGCTTTGCCTCTCTCCTGCCTTCAGCCAGTTCCTTTGTTACCGTAGTGGCCCGTCCCACCTCTCCACTCACCACGGGGCGATATTTGAGAGAGAGTGGGGGAGGGAAAGAGAGGCAGGTTTTAACTTCTGTCTCTGCCAGTATCAAGCGTGAGGATCAACAGTAATAACAAGACGATAGCAGCCTCCACTGTTCTTACACAGTGTGCTACCTGCGCCGTTGAGCTGAGCCCTCACAGTGACCCGAGGGGGCTAGTGTGGCCCCATCTGTAACATTAGGGAGCCCAAAGAGGTGAAGTAGATTTGTGTCCACGTGGCTGGGAAGTGGTGGAAGCTTACCAGTCACACCTGGCCTCTGGGATACCACCGTGTGGGCCCACCCCAGCCATCATGGGGTGGGCCCCCCATGCTATATCTTGGGAAGGCCAGACACAGAGTAGTTGCTGCCCCACATGAATTTTCACAGACCTAGTTGACCTTGCCCTCCACGTGGCTGTAACCTTGCACCGGTAGTCTGCACTTTGACCTTTCTTTAATGTCTTGGAAATCCCTCCAAACGTGAATCTTTGTTGGCAGCAGCAAATCCTTCTCTGAGACCGTGGCCCTTTCCTTAGGAGAAGAGTATCTGTCCCTGGTACCTAATGCGAATTGCTACCATTCATGTCTTACCTACCACGTGTCATGCATACATCCCAGTTCAGGAGCTCCCCGAAACGGCACCATCACTCATTCTGCAGCTGAGAAATGTGAGGCTCAGGGAGGCCAAATGACAGCCCTGAGGGCGCCAGCTGACCCACACTCCTTTTCAGTGGCTTGATTCTCAGATCCCAGGTCCCTGTGTAGCCCAGGCCTTAGAGCTTGATGTGAGGTGCTGTGGGGAAGGGGCGTTGCAGGCTGGTGTTATCTGCCCCCTCTGTTTTACAGAGGAGGACATGGAGGCTCGCTGAGGTGAAGAGCCGTGATCAAGGCCACGTGCTCAGGAGGGGAAGGCACGGATCGCCTCCACCCCAGATTCCCTGCCTCTACCCCCATGCCGTTTCCTCTGCCCCGCTCTCCGGGGGCATCTGCTAGACCAGCCCCAGAGCGTGCCCTGGGAAAACGGCAGGGACCTCATTTCCCTTTGCTGCCTGTGGAAGACTTGTCTCTCTGTTTCTTGTATTATAAAGTGTGTGTGAGTGTGTGTGTGTATGTGGGTGTGTATTTAAAAAAATCTTTTGTCAGCACCAAATTCATCTGAAATTGCAGCAGGAATAATACTTCAGTGTCCTCTTCACTCTCTTTGGTTTCAACAATCTTACAGCCTCAGCCTCCGCTTCAGAGGAAAATCATAATGAATGACTTAAAATAACTCTGCAGGAGAAAATAAGGTTTGATTTGAATTGCAGAGAGAACGACTCCCTTTCAGTCCCCTTTCTCCTCATTTCCTGGTGAAAGCTTTCAGAATCTACAAGATCCTTCGACATTCAAAGATCCAAGAGTCAAGAAAAACCAGTCAAATTGTTTGATCTAAAAGTACATTCGTCAGCTATCTATCCCCGTAATTCCAAAATTCCACCAAATGTCACCTCAAGAATAGGAAGCTTTGTCACCTTGGCCAGTCTCTCCTTTTAAGCATTTTCTGGCTCACAGGGGATGTTACGAGGTTTCCCCGCCATGGTACTGCGTGCTCGAGCATCTTTCCCTGGGAGGCTCAGAGTGATCCACTCACCACAGAGCCTATTACAAGCTGATCTCATTAATCAGTGTGATCTGCATCCACAGAAAGGAATTCTCAGAAAAGGGCAAAATGCAGATTTAACCAGCGTGGCCCTATCTGGGCAGGTTCATTATAACTCCAACACAGGTCCCGAGAGGACACGGCAGGTCATGGATGTGCTGTACGCATCAGTTGAAGCCCTACTTAACTCACAGGGGCATAAATGAAGCTGGGATTAGCAGAGAAATATACACTGATTCTGTGGCCCTGTTCAACCATAATAAAGTTCTGCAGATTTAATATATTTTCTCGGTAGAGTGTCTGTCACAGCAGACAGAGTTGTGAATTGCACATTCTGTCTCTGCCTTGAGAATAGTTGTATTCAGCCAAGTAGCCAATGGGAGCTCAGTAAATTAATAAAAATAAATTCCTTTTAGCTATAATTCTGAGAACTGTTGTGGTTTGCCCCATGATTGCATGGATTTGAACAAAGCCAGTTTGGAGGCCGCTAAAATGAACTTATTACTCAGCTTTTATTTACAAAATGTATTTTGAGGCTCCAAGGCATGCGGCAGTCATGCAGTGACGCCAGGGGTTGGGCAGAAGAGAGAATGGGTGTGGGATTCGTTGACGTGCTGAGACTCAAAGGGAGGGCGGCTGCTCATCAGGCTTCTGTCCCAGGTCAAATGAGGCCACGTCAACTTACGGAATTTTTACCTCTCCAAATGCCAGTTTGGGTTGGCTTGCAAAGTGCTGAAGAATGAATTACACCTTGTCCTGGTAGAGATTTATGACATACAACGTGGGGTAGGAAAAACAAAGCCTTATTTGTCTAACGTGTACATGAGGGGAGCCAGCAAGTCAATGGGACTGAGAGGAAGTGACCGTGATGCAGAAGCTCAACTTTTAACCCCGATGCGGGTCAAAGCAGCTTCCTCTTCCCCTCTGAGCTTCAGAGAGTCAGCCCATTCTCTCTTTCACCTTCTACTACCCTCCTTCCACACACGTTCACGTTTGACCCAATTCCCCCTTCTATCCAAAGACTCGACCCACTTCTTGAGCCTTCTCCCCCACAGTTCTGACCCAATTCTCTCATCATTTCCACAAAGACGTGACCCAATTTGCCTCCACCCTTCCCCATGCACATGCGGCAACGTTCCCCCTCCACCTCCCCACACTACAGATCTGAGCTCATTTTCGCCTCCCTGCTCATCATTCACACTTGTGCCCCTCTGCCAGAACGCGGTACCGTCTCTCCCTGCAGCCATGCCCCCGGCCCCTTCTCTAAACATCCCGAAGACCCAGCTCCACTTGTGCATGGCAGCCTCTACCTCCCCAGGGACATCCACAGGAATCTGACCCAACCAGCTCACCCTCAAACCCTACTGGGGTCATCGGTCTCATCGCAACCTGCCCTTCCAAGGACACACGGGTTGTGTCACTCCCGGGATGTCCAGCCCTCAACACGTCCCGCATCCCCCATTCCAGTTCACGGTGTAACTCAGAGCAGGCCGCTGCTGCAGGCCCCTGCTCGGCCGGGGAGACACACAGCTGCTCAGGCCTTGATCTGATATGCGGTTATTAGGTTATTTCTAAAGAAACCACTCCGTGGGCAGCGTATCTGTCAGCATTTTGAGTTTTCTTTTAAAAAAATGAGGTGTGAATAGTTCTGATGAAGTGTGGCAGATTGACAGAGGATAAAGTTCTTGGTTAACAAAGGGAGAAAAGAGCAACTGCTCCGGCTACTGAACACGCCCTGGCTGCGTCGGTAGGACGCTGTAGGAGGTCAGAGGAGATGACTCTCCACGGACGACTCATTCTGGGATGCTACCTAATTAACAAGTGAATACGTGTCCATTATCACAAATGATTCTCATTTATCACTCAGAGCCAGACTCCAATCACTTATGCTTTTCATGAAAGCTACTAGTCAGCTACCAGGTGGCAAAAGCATTACATACTGTTACTTTGGGGGCTGATTTGAGTGAGCAACCTGGGGCAGGGTGAATGGTTGAGGGAAGACTGGAGAGGGCTTTCGTCTTCCTTCCCCGTCTTCTAAGTGACCAGCCATCCCTTTTCTAGCTGTCCCCCTACGTTTGATGGAGAAAGGGCCCGTGGCGGTCCTTCCTCTTCTCTGAACCTGGCTGAGTCAAGTGACACTCGGGGGGAACTAGGATTAGAAACAGTTGTCGTTTTGAAAAATCCAGCATATTGCTGTGAACGGTTTTTGTCCTAAAATGAAGTAACACAAGTTCAAAGGCTTTAGACACTACCAAGAGTGTTCCACATGCTAGTTATTATGGTGACAATCCCGGTTGTCCCAGTCGTCATTCTCCGCCACCTCACCTTCATCCCCACCTCCTCTTCACCAACAAGATCGACATCGTCACACCAGCTCCAGCACAGTCGCAGCCACCCTTGTTGTCACCCCCACTCCCACCCCCTTCACCTCCTTCACCGCAGCCTTCATCATCAATACCATCTCACCCCCACTGCATCTGGATGACTCTGATCCTGACCTTCGCCTCCTCGGATCTTATGCTGTCAGCCCTCTCACTGATACATTTACCCTTTATAAAGAACAAGAATGAAAACAGAAAATCATTGCCTATTTTTTATTTCACTATAAGAGCTTTTATCTGTTTTTTTCATAAGTTAGAAGTTCAAAATCTCTATTTCTGTCCATCTATCTTATCTTTATGTCTCTCTCTATCTATCATCTTCTTTGTATTTTTGGTTGTTTCTGTGACTCTTCCCACTTTCCATTTCTTCACCCCTCCACCCCTACTTGCAGCTGGTTTAGGGCTCAGAGCCTAAAGATAACCAATGGCACCTTAGAATATGGGAGCTGCTTCCAAACACCCCAACAGAGAGACCAGATCTTCCTATCTGGAAACATCGTGGTGAAGAGCAACTAAATTATTTTTTCTCTTTTGTGGGAAAAAGAGTATATCTTTTTATATTCAGAGTCAAAAATTTCTGAAATGGAAGAAAGGCAGTGGTGAGTCAGAGCCCTTGGCCAGCACCTGCACTTCGGCCCCGCGGTGCGCACGTGGCCACTGTCCCATGAGTGCTCACCGGATTTGAGTGTCGGCTTGAGGGCAGGAGAGGAGTTAAACCCATAGCCCTCGGGCAGCCCCACTCACTCTCAGTCTCTTTTTGGGTCACATCCCTAATTTCTCCCACTGCTTCCTTTTGTCTTTTATCAAAGTTTATGACTCTGGCACTGACATAACATTGACTGTTAATGTTGGGAGTCCATTGGGTGGACTAGGGTTTAAATCTAACTCCACCAGTGAGTAACCTGAAAAAAATCATCTAACTTCTCTTGGCCCTGGTTCTCTCAGCTGTGCAATGGGGGTCACTGCTATCCTATCCAGGGAACGCTATGGAAGCTGCATAGAACGAGGCGTACATGGTGAATCCCAGAGCATCCAGCCATGGAAGGTGTGGG
Source organism: Carollia perspicillata (assembly GCA_004027735.1). Classification (NCBI taxonomy): domain Eukaryota; kingdom Metazoa; phylum Chordata; class Mammalia; order Chiroptera; family Phyllostomidae; genus Carollia; species Carollia perspicillata. Next base: position 19,565 of record PVKM010017321.1, read on the forward strand.
CCCAGTCCGTGTGTGTTTCCTGTTCAGTATCACTTCCTCCTCTCTCTACCACATCCATTCCTGATACAGGCAAAGGATGCCTGGGCTGCAAGCTCTTGGGGATCAACTCTTGCCCTACCATTAGCTTATATTTACAAAGCTCAGTCACTAGGAGAATCTGATAATTGGATTAGGGAAGTGTGACATAGGCAGACCAGGAGGCAGAATTCCCGTGTGAATTTGCTGGCCCTTATTCACAGCTGGAACGCTCTGAGACAGCTCATCTCCATGGATGGGGATGGTTCCCGCAGCCTGGAGATACTTGGAGGAGGGGTTGCAGGGCTGGCAGCCCCATGCTGGAGGGAGGGGGGAGTCTGAAGCCTGACTCCCACCTTTGCAGCTGTTAGCTGTGTGACTTTGGACAAGTCACGTCATCTCTCAGCTCCTCACATTCCTCACCTGCAGAGGGGGACCCTAAAACAGAGTCTGCGTCTTGTTCTGGGGCAAGTGAAAATGATTGGCACAGGGAAGGGTGTGCAATAGACGTTGTCTCTCTGCTCTTCTTTCCCTCTCTATCTTCTTCCTTTTCAAAAGTCTCCCTTTCTTTGTATTCCATCTTCTTCCCAGGTTTTGCGGTGCAGATTTTGAGAGATGCTGGCTGCTCATGGCTGGCTTGTATGGAACCTGCATTTGTTAGGGGGATGCTGCTAAAACATCCAATAAGTGATGAATGTTTGATTGCATAGATGAGAACACCACCACGATCATTTGGGATTATTATTAAATTGTGGAACCAAATGAAGTCAAAATAATAATAATTGCACTGAAAGTCAGTGATAGCTACACCCTCTAATTGATCTGAAAATACTACCCTAGTTTATTATTGATACTCAATTAGGCAATTATTAAAAAGAAGACCTCCAAACTGACAATACTAATAATGGTGATAAATCTTCCTGACACCGAGGGCTCTCACTTTGTTTTAATTGCAGGGAAGCTATGGAAGTGTTTTCCCTCGTTTGGAAAAAAAGTCTTCCTTTTTTCTCAGGCCATCTGTCTGGCTATTAAAATCCCATCAGCTTCATTGCGAGATCGCTTACTTCCCCCATGCCTGCCGCCCCAAAGGGGGCTCTTAGAGCCAACTAGTTCATGACAGCTCCGGCCCCGCCAGAGGGGCAGCGTGCCGCTCTTCCCTCCTCCTCTGGGCGTCCTGTCTTTCTCTCCAGGCCCTCAGTTCACAGCTGTGATTTATTTCCAGGCTTCCACATTGATGCCCAGAAATTAGTTTATATCTTTAATAATGTGTTGATTTGTTTAACTTTTAAGAAATAACTGCCTCCTCTCAGTGGTGTAGGTTCTAACAAGACAGTGCTGGATCTTCAGGATAAACACACTTGGGGTGAATGAAGTTCAACACTTCAAGTTCAACGCATGCTTTACAGACGAGGGAGTAGGTGGTGAAGCCCATGGAGCAAAGGGGTGGAGTCAGGACGTTAGGACCAGAGCTACAGAAGGAAACACTTGTTTCCTTCTGCTCTGACCTGACACCTGGATTCCTAGTCCTCGAGTCTCTTGGGCTTGGGTGTCACATTGTTCCAAACCCTGTTCCCCAAATCCTGTCTCTGGTTACTGCCGTGGGAGACGGTCATTACTATTATTACAAGACCGTCTTTCCTCTACTTCCCCCGCCCCTCCCTGGCACAGTCATTACTGAGAAATCTCATAGCTTTGTCCAAGTAGTATCATTTCACACTAAGGCAAATTCCACTAGGTTTAAAAGACTATTGGGTGGAGAAAGAAAGCCCTTACCCTCTGGTAAATGCGGAGGAGAGAGTTAATTCCTCTTATTCAGGTCGTTCTGGGAGGGAGGGCACCTGAAGACCCCGCAGGAAAAGAAAGGGAACATTCTCTAGCTCAGGCCAGTGTGTCAGCGAGGGAGGCAGGCTCATGACCTCTCTCTCCCTGGGCTGCCATGCACACCGCCGTCCTTTCTAGCTGGAAGAATGGGTCAAACTGGAACTAAGAGCTTGGTGCTCCCGGTATCACAGAAAGGCTCTTGGAGTCCGAGGGATTTCTGTAGATTGGCCTCTGACCTTCTCTTCAGTTTCCACCCCAGGGCCCCTTTATCACCTAAAGAAGAAAGCTGGCGAGTCACGGGCATGGAGGGACGCCGTTCTCCATCTCTTTCAACCCTGACAGATGGTTTACGAGTCAGAGTGGTGCTTTCGCAAAGTGAGTGGTGGACCATGGGTATCTGAGATGAATCTAGATGGTATAGAGATGAACATGTAAACAGATTTAAGCTGAGGAGTTTTAATGTTTTAAAATTTTAACTAATAGATTAAACTTGAAAATAGATCCCTTGAATGTCATTGCTTAGGATGAGGCTAAACTGGTATCAATTTCAAGATACATGTTTGATTAATAGCAATATAGGTGGATGCTGGGTGTGACCAAAATAATGAAGGTGGCAGCCCAATGACTGAAGGGTGGGAGATCTCCATTTAAAACAGCATCGACCATCTTTTCAGCTCCTACTCTGGGTGCATATCCTTTATACAGATTATTTAATTTTTATAACACACTGCTTAATAAGCATTATTATTCCTGTTTCTGTGGCAGACAAGGAACAGCAGTTCAGTTGCAGAGCTAGTTGGGATATGAACCCAGGCCCGCCTGGTGCTCAAACAGGGCTCCTTGTGCTGGATTGTGCTACCCAGTCAACCTGGGAAGAAACTAGGGCAGGAAGTGGCTGGGTCCCAGGGAAAATCTACGGTCCTGGCTGCTGCGGTGTGTGGTCCTATCACCTAGCCTGTAATTTTAGCCCGAGTCCTGGCCACGGGCTTTGTGGTCTCATCGCTCAGTCCACAACATTTACTCCCCTGCCTAGTACGTCTCAGTGAGTTCTCCTTCGGCAGTGTTTCGTGGATGGAAGGGGGTGTCTGTCCCCTCTCCACATTCTGCTGCAGCTTCTCTTTGCTCTGACCAACTGTCACGAGCCCTCGGGCTCCCGTGTTCCATCTGCTCTGAGTGGGGATGGCTCCCGTGCCCAGGCATCTGCCCTCTCTCCCGACAGCCTCTGCCCATCCTCTCTGTGCTCTTGTCCCTCCCCCACCCCGACCTCCTTATGCTGAGCATCTGCCTCCTGTCATCCTTTCCCACCCCTGTCGCCTGCTCTCCCACAGCTTGAACAGCCAATGACTTAGACATGCCTTACTCTTTCTCTCCCATCAGCCACCCCACCCGTTCTGCCTATGGCCATGTCCTTTCACTGGGTACTGTGGCCGCTGAGGCCCCTTGGGAAGCTGGAAAGGCACAGCATTCTCAAGCTGGAGGGGAGGCCCTTTGAAACGGACCTCCCTGGCCAGGGGCCCCTGTTCTCCTGCCAACTTGATCTTTGGGGGAGGGGTCCCACTGCTCCTCGAAGCTGCTGCTTCCAGGCAACCTAGCATTAAACCGGTCTTTCCCTCCTTTCCTCTATCTGTCCTGTCATCTGTCCTGCCTTCTTTCATGAGAAGATTTCGCAGAGAGCCTACTATGTGCCGGATATTGCCGTAATTATTTCATCCCAACGAATTGGCAAATCCTGTGTTTATTCACCAAGTATCTGTGGTATGTCAGGCAGTGGGGCACAGAGGCAAACCTCATTCCGTCCTGTCTCAGGGGCCTTACTGTCTAGTTGCGGAGACAAACTCTTGACAACCAAGAAGTACAAGAAAGTACCCGTCTTTGTGCACACTTGCACCATTTGGGGCAGTGGGCACCCCAGGGCGGAGCTCTTTGGTTTTTGCAGCCTGTGGGAAAAAGCGAGAGTTGCCACATGGCTTCTGGCTTTACCAGCCCCATCCTTCCCTTCACCAGGTCCGAATGAACACTCTGTGGATACCAAGACAACAGATACTATTTCCTGCCACAACCACCCGAGATATAAAGCCCCATCTCTAAAGTAGATGTCTCCGGCATAGGGCAAAACTGGGAGGCAGAAATAGCTCTGTTTTTCAGTGCCTTTTGAGGGTTCCCTTTCGCCAAATCCTACTGCCTTTTTGGGTGAGTGTGTAGGACAGACAGAGAAGCACGGAGCTCGCCCAGGGCATCGGCAGAGATGTAAGCCAGGAGCAAGGAACATAAAGAGACCCAGGAGAGCAGTCAGCCCTGTGCAGAGTGGGATCTCATCCACTCCAGAGGCAGCTGCAGCGTATGTGGTCCAGAGGGAAATGTTTGGTGGTCTGGATGACAGCCCCCTAAGTTCCACAGGCTCCTGCTCTGTGAGCTCCTACTGTGTGCCAGGCCCAGTGCTGGGGCCGGATTGGGACACGGGCACTGGGTTCTAGTCCAGCACTGGTGCCAGCTGGCTCCATGGCACCTGCAAGTCCCTTCCCTTCAGTCCTCAGGTGAGGGCCCGGGGCAGCTGAGCTCCCTGGATACAGTAAGTCCTCACCTAAAGTCATCGATAGGTTCTTGGAAACCATGACTTTATGTGAAGCAACATATAATGAAACCAGTTTGACCATAGACTAATTAATAATAACAAGAGTTACATTCCTACAGCATATTTCGGGTCACAAAAATATCACCAACCTTCTTAATAAAGACCCAAAACACTTCTAACATTAAACATCGAAATACATGTAAACCGTACATATACATTTAAGAGGGATGAATAGAAACAAGTAAGAGAATTATTTTCCAACCCACTCATTCCAGTTCAGGCTTATGGGTGGTGGGAGCATCTCTCAGCTTGCAGTGCCAGGCAGGAAACTACCCTGGACAGGACGCCCTTCCAGCCCTGGGCCACTCACAGCCACAGTCACACTCCCTCAGTTTGGGACAGTGGACACACCAACACCCAATGTTCGCATCTTTGGCGTGCAGGAGGAGACCAGAGCACCCAGAGAAAATCCCCGCAAACATGGGGAGAACATGCTACTCATGGATTTTAGGGAGTCCTCCCCACAGGTAGCGGCCCCTGTGGAGAATCGGGTTTTTTCCTCACCAATGTTATAACAAAACAGCTTTGAATGAACTAACGTTCTTAGAGGACCCTACTGTAAACAACTGGTTGCCGTCTTTCTTTCCTTTTCCTGTGGCAACAGAACCTCTGATTTCCCAATGGGCATGTGGCCACCTGAAATAAAGATTATACTTTTCAGATTTTCTTATAGTTGACGTGTTGTCACATGACAGCCTCTGGCCAATAAAACCAAAGTGAAACTGTGTGATATCTTTCGCAAAGCCTCCTCAAGAGCCAAGTGACAGGTGCACTTTGCCTTTGTCTCTCTGTGCCCTCTCCACCTTGATGCCTGGAATGTGAAGGCAGTAGCTGGAGCTCTGGCAGCCATACTGGACTATGAGGTCAAAGGCCACACTGCAGGGATGGCGGAGCAGGTCGCTGGTAGGAGCCTGCACCTCTAGCCAGCTTGTGGAGCCTCCAGACCAGATTGTACTTCATGTCTCCAGATGGGTTTACTTGAGAGAAACTTTTTGTCTTATTTAAGCCACCTTTAATTTTCTTTTTCTGTTACTTGTAGTCAAATCCAATCTTCCCTGATACAAGCTCTAAATTCCCTTCCTGGCAAACCATCCTGAGATTGTGACATTAGGGGAGTTCTCTAAGCACTCGCTTCCTGTGCTAGGCAGAATAATGCCTGCCAAAGATGTGACCGTCCCACTTTCTACAGCCTGCACCGCAGAAGGCAATTAAGGCTGCGGATGGAAGGAAGGCTGCTAATCCGAAGACCTTGGATGGGAGATTAGCCTGGATTATCCGGACGGGCCCACTGTACTCGCAAGCGTCCTCAAGAACAGAGGAGCGAGGCAGAAGAGAGAGTGTCAGAGGGTTGCAGCATGCTGCTGGCTTTGCAGGTGGAGGAAGGGGCCCCTGGCCAAGGAACGTGGGCAGCAAGCCGATTCTGGAAGCTGGGAAAGGCGAGGAAACAAATTCTCCCCTAGAGCCTCCAGGAGGAACTCAGTCCTGAAAACACCTCGATTCCAGCCCAGCGAGACCCACTCACACTTCTGCCCTGCAGAACTGTAAGGCAGTACGTCCGCGTTGCTTTAAGTCATTAAATTTGTGGTAGTTGGTTACAGCGGCAGTAGGAAACTAATCCACTCCCTCTGTTTCTTTTCTCATACGAGAATCGTGGGAACACCCATGTTATAGTGTATTGTGTGGCTTAAGGAAGGTGGCATTCGTGGGCCCCAGGACAGGGCCCAGCACACAGGAGACCCTCACACAGTAGCTCTCAGGGAAAACCACCCCTTCCTCATACCTCTAGTCATGGCCTCTAGCCATGAGTAACAGTAGCAGCTGAAACATACTGTGTGAAGTGCTCGGGGCCGGACTAATGGCTCCACCAAATTCCTGTGCTCTGAATTTATTCAGTACCTTGGAGGAAGGTCATCATCCTCATCTTAGACATGAGGAAATAGGCCCAGAGGTAGGATTCAATCCACAGCCACCTGAGCCT
>PVKM010017322.1:0-26001 GCA_004027735.1 Carollia perspicillata
ATCATGAAGGAGAAAATTGGTGTGGACCAAGTCCATTGAAATAGTCTCCCCCACACATATAAATATCTGAGTGTATGGATGTAAATTGTCTGGAGGGACCCCGGTGAAGCTGTTGATGGGGGCTGTCTCTGGGGAGTGTCACTGAGGGGGGCTGTCTCTGGGGAGTATCACTGAGGGCCTGGCGTGGGAGGCTGTCTGTTTCTGTGTTTACTGTGCCCTGTGATATTGCTTCAGTCCTTTCCATTGGTACATGTTATTTTTATGATGATAAAAAAATGAAGATTAATTTGAAGAGATAGCAATTATGTTTTATATTCATTAACTGTCAGACACTTCCCTCAACCAGAGCTTACCTCCTTAAATAGCACCCTGATTTTATGGCTCGGAATGCTGAGTGCAGGAGTTCAGTTGCCCAAATTCCACAGCGGCGGAGTCCGGATGCGAGCCCTCAGCTGCGTTCCACATAGGACAGGACTGCTCTTTACCCCACTCCGTGCTCTCTCCAGGGCCAGTTCATTCCGCTAAGTTCTTTTCTTTAATTGCCCAAGTAATGAGGCCTGACAAACCCCCTTCATCAGACCACACATCTATGCCAAATCCTTGAATACCAATAAATACCTGAAACCATGTTTCAAAATGTACCATAAAATATAAGTAAGAATGACACATAGTTCACCTCAAGTTCATACACAGCAGCAATGTACGTGGCTTACAGTAAAACACATGGGGGAAGTTTAACTTGAAATATTAGGCAAAGCCAGGCCTAAAGGAATGAAATAATAAACTCAGGAAAAATTAATTATACCTCTGAATATGTCGTAACTGTGTATTTTGTTTATCTTTAGGTCAAATAAAATATCACACTATTAGCAAAGAGCAAAATTATGGGTTGCTGCCTATGATTTGGTGGTTTGCTTAAGGAAGCATTTGTGGTTGTTGAAAATTAATAAGAATTTTTTTTATAGGATGCTATAGTTATACATGAAGTCTACGAGGAAGGAGCAGCAGCCAGAGATGGAAGACTGTGGGCTGGTGACCAGATATTAGAGGTATACGATTATGAATTTTATTTTGTACCAGTAAATAAATCTGTCTATGAAAACATTTTTTTTTAATTCAAGGGAAAAGTACAATTTATGGTTCTATAATCTTAATGTCAAATGAGACTGTGTAGTATTACAATTAGATTTTTTTGCCTCTCCATTATGCTTTGCTAAATTCACCCCTAAAAGCATATACACATAAACATGTACACCTGACATTTTAAAGACTTTACTGTAGCTTTAAGTATTATTTTCTCATTCCTAATAAATCTTCAAGTCAAATGGAGGTCCATGCCTTGCCAATTTTGTTTTCTGGTTGATGGAAATGTAGAATTTTTTTCCCTTTAGGTGGTATGTGGTACTTATTAAAAACTGAAATGCTTAACTTGCCACTTTCAAATGGACTCTCAGTTAGCAAAGGCGTTAAAGCCTTTTAAAAAGTGCCAAGGCAGGCAGCGTCTGAAAAGGGGAACGGATGGATGGAAGGTCAATGCCAGGCGTTCTGGTAGGTGGAACTAAAGAGCTTTTTCAATGGTGTGAAACCTTTAGGCAACATTATTTCTTTCACTGGATGAATTTAATTGAATAGTTAACATTTTATGGTGGGCATGTGCATTTTTGCTTTTCAACTTTAATATGGCACATTATGAATGACATCATAGAACTTTATTTTTCCCTTTGGTGCTTCAAGTCTGCCTCCCAAGATGAAATCAGAGATATAATTAAGGGCAGAAAATAGAGGCAAGAAGGAGTTAAAAGAGAGGCCAGGCTGACTGCAAATTAAATTCAGGGCAACTTACAGAATTTCTCCGCAGGCCTTTACTGTGCTTTATCATTGGATTAGGACGGATTCCCAGTGCATTCATTTAAGGCACAAGTGTGTGAGGTTAGAAAAATAAGGGAGGCCGCTTTGGGAATTAGCTTGACTGCTTTAGCATACAACACCATTTTTTAATGGTCAGGAGTTTGGGAGTGTTTTTTTTCCTCCCTAGATTTTTTAATTACCAGGTCATATCATAATTGGTTGTATAAGTTGAATAGATTGAATATTCAAAAGAGTACAGATACCTATGTGCCTTGATACTTACACAATTTGTAAGTCCACAAATGGTTACTCAGAATTAATATGTGTACTATCTTGATCGTGGCATTGATTGCACAGGTATAAATTCACATAAATTCACACTATAAATTGTACATTTAAATATGTATAGTTTATAACAATTATATCTCAGTAAAAAAATATTTAGCTATATTTAGTTGTATTGAATAGACCCTCAGCTATAGCTCGTCTCGTCCATAAAATATATTCACATACAAGTGGACTCTCAGGATAGGTTAGCATGAAGAAAGCAAAATTTTTGTAAGGGGACAGAGGGTTTGAAAGGTCAAATAAACAATTTCCTGGTTTATCTAGGTGAATCATTGTGCCCAATATAGATGGATGGCCTACACTTCTCGTTAAAGATGGCCAGGACAGGCTCTTCTCTTACTCTAGATAGGATCTAGTCCACAAGAATATACTATGTGTTTAGTTTAAAAAAAAATAGTTCTCAGTTTGGCCAAGTAACATGTTCCCTCTATCCGCAGCTTTAGACCCCACTTTTGTACTAGTTCTAATTGCGGTTGCTGTGTACGGAGGTATAACAATGCACCGTCAGCCAGAGGGCTGCAAGTCCCCTCAGTAAGAAGGCAGGCCAGCTTTGCTGCCGTGTAGTTTGAGCCCCTGAACCAAGGCACCTGTACGTCGGTGCTTTTCCCAAACAGTGGCCTTTCTGTTCATGAGGGCCCTCTGCTTTGTACAAGCTGGCCTTCCCTAGATTTAATACTATCCTCATGTTAAACTTAGGACAAGCCAGATTTTACTTACAAAGATATAGTCAAATAATTTTTTTACCATGGCAAGATTTATGCTTCTGTGATTAGCATGGACTGTCTTCTTTCTGGTTCTCACTTTAGGGTCAGTTCCTCTTCTTGCTTTACCTTTTCCTCCATTATTCCCTTCTATTGTTGTGTGTACAAGCAGAAACAGTAGAGAGCTAACGCCTGGTTTTCCCTATGGAACAAAATAATGAGAAATCACCGCCCTAGTTAGGTTATTCCTTCTTTCTAAAGCAATGGTTCGCCCACTTCCCCACATGCCCATCCTACCCATGGGATGTGATATATTCTCATTGACAGTTGGGGCTTCCGATGGCCCTTCTTCTCAAACAGGGTTCCCTGCTATTATCACCCCTACCCCTCTACAATCAGTGTTCTAAATAATGCATATAGTGCTTATGTAAGGCACTTAAGGTAATACATCACTCCACAATATTCTAGCCACATAGCAGTGTATCTCTTATGAGTAGTGTGCATTTAGCGGTGTCCCTTGTTAAGCAGAGGAGGAAATGAAAACTGAATTTGGAGCAGATCACTTTGATTTGAACAGACATCTTGATGCTGGAATTTAGTATAAATTGCTTTGGTAGTATTAGAGTTTAATGAGAATGCTTTTAATTAAAAGTATAATTGTCAGGGCTTTCAAAAGGTAATTTAGAGGCTTAGAGAATTCACCTTCAATCCATGGAAGTAACTTTTTTTCAACTGAGTAACAGAAGTGGTCTTGTGTGCCATCTATTGGAATACAAGAAAATAATCAGCTCAGCCCATGCTTCCTAGAGACATTGTTTTCCCCTTTGTTCTGTGGGTTTGCCTCAACCGTGAGAATGCATCGCGGGCACAAAGTAGCAGTGCATGCTGGTGCTGAGAGGGAACAGCCCTGACTGCAGTCACCTCGGTTCCTTGTAAAATGTGAACTTTTAACGTGTGTAAAGCCCTATGCCGAATGCACTACCAGGTTTATTTCATTTAATCCTCTCAACACTAAGTAAATATTGTCATCATTATCATCTTCAATTCACATATGACACAACTGAAACTTAGCTTGAGTGATTTGCATAAGGTTTCTGAGACTAAATTGGAATCAGCACTCAAATTGAAGTCCATCTATATCTAAAACCCAGGTTTGACCACTGTTATTCTGGGTATAATTAATCTGAGTATCAGATATACCAGAAAAGAAGAACTAACTTCAAATTAGACTTTTAAGCATCGCATTGGCCGAGAGAATCAGCTTTTTTTTTTTAGATTTTATTTATTTTTAGAGAGAGGAGAAGGGAGGGAGAAAGAGAGGGAGAGAAACATTAGTGTGTGGTTGCCTCCCACGTGGCCTCCACTGAGGACCTAGCCCACAACCCAGGTATGTTCCCAGACTGGGAATAGAACTGGCGATCCTTTGGTTTGCAGCCTGTGCTCAATCCACTGAGCTGTACCAGCCAGGGCGAAAATCAGCTTTAAGTAACAGCTCAGAAGTCACCTTCTCCAAAAAGGGCTCATTCCTTTTTTCTTTCTTCTTTGGCACCATTTTTAATGACAGGAGTTCTTAGTTTGTGAAATGTTAGAATTGGAAAAGCCTCAGACCAGCCCCTCACAGCACAAATGAAGGAATGGAGGTCCAGAGGTAGGCCTCACCTGCCCGGGACACACAGGGATGGACCAGAACACGGCTGGAGCCAGCGCCAAAAGGGAATTCTCCCATTCTGCCACCCACCTAGCCGTACATGACCTGGGTCCATCCTTCCCTGGGTTTCCCTCTTCTTAGCCGTGACCTTAAAGGACTGACCGTGACTCCCTTCCCTCGAGTCCTGGGCTTCTCTGCCCCTCAGTTCCTCCCGTGTGTCAGATCCACTAACCCTCATCAGTCCTTGGCTTTTTCTGTGTCAAGGGCTCCAGTAATCCATTCTAAAAGTAAATTTTGAGGCAGCATGGTAAAGAAACTAAAAAGATAGCCAGGAGAGAATAGCCCGGTTCAAATCTTGGCTCCTCCACCTGCTCGTTCTGCAACCTTGGTCAAATCACTTAGCCTTTCCATGTCCTTAGTCTCCTCTTTTGTAATATGATAATATTTATTTCAGAAAGTTAGTATAAAGATTAGAAAGAGTAAATATTTACAAAGGACTAGTACACAAGCACTGTACAAGTATTTATTAAATAAGTAAGCTGGCTGTGATCGCCCTTTGACAGACAAGGAAATGGAGGCTCCACAACACACCCAGATCCAGACGCTTTGCCGGATGCAGAGCCCTGGCTGGACGCAGTGCTGTTTCCGGGACAGCTTGCTGTTCAGACAGGGTCCTGTCTGTGCTCGCTCGGACCCAGACTGCAGCGAGGGCGCTTCAGGGCATCTTTGACAGTCTTGGAAATACTGGTTCCTCGTTTCCTTCAGCCTATTCTGAAGTAGTTGTGATGTTGGCAATTAAAAGTGAAGATGTCATATTCAGTAAACGAAATGAATCTAAAAATGCTGACCAAACACTAATATTTATTTCCCTTTTGACCTCAATTAAATGAGCCAGTTAGTCCCTGCTCTCTCTCTCTCATATTGACTCTGTAGTAAAGTTCACAGCTGGGCACAACTGCACGGTCGTGTGTACTAACCCACCCCCTATGCTTGTTTTGGGTGGGGGAGTATAAGGGTCACCTCCTTTATATCTGAAGCAGCCACGACTGTGTATGGTCACTGTCTGTGTGCTTTGAGAATGGCTGGGAATTTCTAGAGGTTTTTCACTGGTTGGATCAAGGAACAAGAGACACCAGACAGAGCAGGTGAGAGGCCTCTGCTCTCAACAGCCCATCTCGGATGCCTGTTGTTCCAGGTTAATGGGGTTGACCTGAGGAGTGCCAGCCACGAAGAAGCCATCACCGCCCTGAGACAGACCCCTGCGAAGGTGCGACTGGTGGTGTTTAGAGACGAGACACACTACAGGGATGAGGAGAACTTGGAGATTTTCCCTATAGATCTGCAGAAGAAGGTGGGCCGAGGACTGGGCCTGAGCATCGTTGGAAAACGGTAAAAAAAAAATTGCCGGGCAAGTCAGAATGGTTGGCTTTTTCCCTTCAGATTTCTAGGGACTAATGCCTATAAGCACTGGAAGATAAAGCCTAGTATAATAATATAATTTATAAAATTAACATATTTATGAATATTTCAATGCTTAGGTCATATTCTGAGCAATCTCTTACCCTCCCAAAAAATGTCATTATCGAGAGAAAACTCTACACCCAATCAACCCAGACTGTTCAGACCTTACTCTTCTGGGACTTACTCTTACAGGACTGTTCGGCCCCTGTAAGAGTAAAAATAGCCAGCAAGGTCCTTTCACTTTGGAGTCACTTAGATCTCAGGCTTGCAGGGGTTAGTTAAAATAAGAGCAAATATCAAGAGAGAGAGATGTAGTCTCAGGTTAAGAAAATTACTCTGGCTTGGAGTGCCATGTTAATGTCATACTATGTTACTAACACTAGTTGTGGGTTACTAAAACGAGTTGAGTAGACATAGTTGAGGGACACATAAATTTTTCATAGCAATAGTTTTCTATTAAGAACTATGTCCCCAAAATAATAGCTTACACCAAAAATGTGGGTGGGTCCTGATGTCCAGGATCTTCTTTCGAAATCCGTGCTGCTTACTCATGGGATGGGAATTATGGTAATTGTCCTAGATACTATTTGCAGATTTCTCTTGTAGTAAACTAGAGAGGTAATATCTTGAAACTGCAATTTTAGCTTCCACCGTTTACTGGCTCTGGAGAGCTAGTGTGTATTTATTCCAGTAGGACTGTAGAATTTTCAGGTGACATGCCAGTATGGCTTTAAATGGTGCCAGTCATCTTCTTAGAAAGAATACAAGTCGATTTTACATGTATTATGTCACATGCCCTCATAGAGCTCTGATGTCTAACCCCGTGCTTTTTTCCAACAGTCCAAGCTGTTATTAAAATAAAAACATTAATATTTTTGAGAACTGCCTTTGTGCCAGGTACTGTGCTGTAATAACCTCAGTTTTTACTTCAGGACCAAAGGACGATCACTCTGAAAATGCATTGTGAAACAAAAAATCTAAGACTCATATTTTTAAGCAAAATCAGTGCACATCTGGGTGCAGAGCAACTGACAGAGCCCATGTTGAAGTCTGCCCCCTTGTTGTGCCTCACACACATACGTGGGAGATTCCACAAAGAGTCACGGCTTTTACTCTATTGTCTCATAGTCGACTGATGAAATAGTCATCATACAACACCAGTATTTCATATTGAGTTCTTAAAGGAACACTTAGGTTCCTTAGCACAAAAAGTTCCATTGTAAAGGATGAGATATATAAGCTCTCAAAATTCACAATTCTTTGGCTAGCAATTTTACAACTAGGAATTTATCCTAAGTATATGCTTGTAGTTATGTTATTCGTTGCACTGTGTTAACAATAGTGAAAGAATGTAGCTAACTTATGTATAGATCCATAGTTTACCACTAAGCAAATGTAAGGACCATCCATACAATAGTATGCAGCCATAAAAAAACAATGAGGAAGCCCCAAGGGCCAGTAAAGACCAATTGCCAAGGCATATTAAGTGAAAACAGCAAAGTTAAAGAAAATAGAACTGGGGGTAAAAAGAATGTATGTGTGTGCGTATCCATTCGCACACATTCATTGGCTTGTGTATACACAGAATGTCTCTTGCAGATAGATATCCAAGAAATGGGTAACATTAGTTACCTGTGAGAAGGAAACTCAGAGACAAGGGAACTGAGGGAACCTCCAAGGTCCACCCTTTTTAACTTATTGAATTTTGAGACATCCAATTATTTATTCATCAAATAACTATATTTAAAACCCTGAAGGAATAACATCCAGAAAGGGAAGTGTGAGAAAAAGACTAGAAATAGGTCAGATGCTAATAACTGAACTGATCTCTCAGGTAATAACCTGTACATTTTAAGAGTATTTAACTCCACTTTTTAAAGTGAATTTCCATTTCATTTCACTAAAATTATCCTCTCACAGAAATTAGGCCCTTGGGACAATAAAAGTGAATATTACAATAAGCAGCATAAACTATTTAAAGAATGAGCACTCTAAGGTTTATCATTTGGGAATTAGTGGATGTTATTGGACGAGATGGCTTTGTAGTTCTTCCAAGTTCTAGGACTTCGCAAATCTATATAGAATGTCAGTAATCTTAGCTTTAATGAAGAAATATTAAGTTGTGACAATACCCACTACTTTATGGTATTCACAGAAATGGAAACGGAGTGTTTATTTCTGACATCGTGAAAGGTGGAGCCGCAGACCTTGATGGGAGATTGATTCAGGGTGATCAGATCTTATCTGTAAATGGGGAGGACGTGAGAAACGCCTCACAGGAGACAGTGGCCGCCATCCTCAAGGTGAGTCCCTGGGCTACTTTCTGCCTTCCTGCTCAGCGGAAGTCCAGGGGGAGTGGCTGCAATCTAGTGCGCTTGTAAAATGGGCTAGATGATATAGGCTGACTCTACTTTTTACTGGAAATCTAATCTCTGATTACTTTAACCAACCAGGAATAACTTTAAAAGAAAGCTGTTGTATTTATTAGCAGGAGTGAAGAGAACACTGCTTTGGGATTTTTAATCAATATTTTCATAACTGTGAGAATTCCAAGTCTCCACAATTGTCTTCTAAATGCATTTGATGCAATGGGCTCTTCTGGAGTCACAGAATTCATCGTCCTCCCTCTAGGGCTATGTCAGGGAGCATATTACTATGAATTCATCAAATCCAGCTTTCACCCATTGAAGGAACGTTAAAGACTGTCTAGACCAATTCTCCCATGTCACAAGTGACATTAAAAAGTAGAACGGGCCCTGACTGGTGTGACTTAGTGGATTGAGCACAAGCCTGCAAACCAAAGGGTTGCCAGTGTGATTCCCCATCAGGGCACATGCCAGGCTTGGGGGCCAGGTCCCCAGTTGGGGGAGTTTGAGGGGCAACCACACATCAATGTTTCTCTTCCTCTCTTTCTCCTTCGCTTCCCCTCTCTCTAAAACATAAATAAAATCTTTAAAAAAAATAAAAAGTAGAACGGCATGCCCAAAATCACAGTGCTGTGCCCGATTGCCTTTCCTACCTCCCAAGCGGTCCCTCCCTGCAATTGCGGAGACGCTAAAGCTCACGCTTCACTTCCCGGTGTCCCTGCCACATGCAGCCTACCTCCCCTGGAAGAAACTGGTTAACAAAAATTCTTACAAATTTTCACTCAACTATATACCCAGGTGTATTTTATTCTGTTTTACAAATAGCTATGGAAGCTTTTGCAAAGACAAAGGAATTTTGTTTATTTTTAAATCTTGATTTCTTAAGATAGTCAACTGCCAATTATTACTCAAGAAGATTTGTATATGTAAATTACTTCTCCCTTTTTTTTTGTCTTCTTTCTCACCACTTTTTCTTAGTTATTTCACTGCTCACAAATACTTGATTGGAGGGTGAAAGAAGTTAATTGGAATATAATCCTTTTAGCACATTTAAAGAAGTCATGAAGTCAAGAGATGAAAATACCATTGAGTTGATAAATTTTTGCAATTTTGTGTGTTTGGTTTTTTTTGTTTGTTTTTCTTTTACTGAATTTCTTTTTTTCCTATGGCTTTCATCACCCACTGACAGTTCTTGGCTGTAGAGACGAGTGGAGGGTCTGCTATGATAATTTAGAACATAAATACTACTGTTTTTTCACTTCTGTTCTGTTCTTGTGTTCCCAAGTGTGCACAGGGGCTTGTGCAGCTAGAGATTGGGAGACTGCGAGCCGGGTCCTGGACCTCCGCGCGGAAGACATCACAGAACAGTCAGGTGGTCAATGGCTTCCCCGCAGACTGACTCACTCACCTGTCCCTGCTGAGAGAAAGTTCCCCACTTCGTAAATGGAGAAATACTCTATAATACACAGTATTACAGTAATGTGTGATATACAGCATATGCACAGTACCAAGCTCAGTGTTTCTAACATGTTTGAAATAAAAACAAAAGGTGGGATGGAAATTCATTAATCCCTAGATTTTTATCTCCATTATCGCCTGCCAATGTTTCCTCAGGACCACTGTTCTCCCCCACAATTAGTTCTGTATTGCCTATGCATGCATGTACACAGCTGTGTTTATTTAAAAAAGAAGAAGAAGAGGAAGCAACATCTGGTGGCAATTTGACCCTCATTAGCACAACATTGTTCTATTCATTCAATTAAATATTGCTATAAAGTTAACTTGTGAATAGCCACTCACACATGCTGAGGGCAATTAATGGTATATCCCTAGGAGAGCAAAATGTGAGGGTTTCTCCTGTGGGAAGGAGGCCTTAATGGGTGACATTTTGTGGGTTAGCAAACATCTTATGTTTATTTGCAAGGCTGATGTAAGTGCCACTTTTTTTTAACAAAGCACATTTCACTGTTTTTTTTTTTCATTGTAATGGCTGAAAACATCAAGATGACAGACTATATTTTTAAGTCTCATTTGGTGTATAATAAAACTACAGAAATTACATGTTACCCCAAGTCTCCTTTGCAGGTTATGGATGGGCCTTGGTTTTGAGGTTAAAACATGACTTTTAGTCCCCTCCCTGGTTGCCTTACACCTAAAGCTTGTCAAAGGCTTTTGCCCAGAAGACTCTCAGATTTTGTGGTTACCACACAAGTGCTTCTGGAATGCTATTACTGTCTCCTCTGCCTCAGTGGTGTTAGAAAATGGGTGAAGAACCCTGGCTGGTGTGACTCAGTAGATTGAGTGCCAGCCTGTAACCCGAAAGGTTGCCGGTTCGATTCCCAGTCAGGACACATGCCTGGGTTGCCAGCCAGGACCCCAGTTGGGGGCATATAACAGGCAACCAATCAATGTATTTCTTGACACTGATGTTTCTCTCCCTCTCTTTCCTTTTCCCTTCTCCTCTTTCTAAAAATAAATAAATAAAATATTTTTTTTAAAAAAAGAAAAAGAAAATGGATAAAGAAATAGACTGCTGTTCAGATAGTATCCCAGACTAGCTGGCTTGTCTAAAAGAATCCTCAAATCAGCCAAACCAAGTAACATCATGTTAAGTTTAGAACTTTTTTTCCCTATTTCTGGCTTAGGGAATTGGCAGCAAATATCACATGTACTATAAGAGAGATTGCTACAGTGGGATTCCAGGAGTGAATGGTTACAGTGGGAATTTGAGATGCAAAATAGTCACCTCAGCTTTTCCTTAATGAAAGATTCATATGTGAGTGATTTCCTTAAAGCCCTATTGTACATAGGAGGTCAGGATGCAGAACGAACAATATTGGAGATGAAATGTTTCTTTCTGGAGTGTACATAAGAGCTACACAGAAGAAGTTCCATCGGGTCTTACTCCAAAAGGAGTTTCTTAGGTTGGAAAGAGGGAGCAGCCATCCCAGACGGAGGGAGTAGTGTATGCAAAGGCACAAGGGGCACAAGGAATTGCAGGGTTTTAACAGAAGTTTGGACTGACAGATGAGGTGGGTAGAACTGGATTTCTGTCCCTGAGGAATGTGTATGTGTGTCTTAGTGATTGATAAAGTTCACACCCAGGTTAAAAATAGAGCAGACACACTTAGAAGCTCTGTCATTAAATGTCAACAAAACCACCATTGCCGTTTATGTGGTATGTAAATATGAACTGTCATGTTTTGGAAACCTAGCACAGAGTATACAATATTTTGATCTTCTTGCACAGAATTTTCATTTCAAGGGATAGAAGTTTCATTCAGTGTTAAGAAAAACGGTCAATATATTGCATCCTTACTTTGTCCCTAAAATAATGGCTGAGATAATGTGACAGTTTGCACTGATGTTGGCTGATTGGAAGAAGGCCTATTGCTAGCTAAGAAAAGAAAGTATCCTCCTTCATGAGTTGAAGACCAGCCCATGGCCCAGATGGAGAAAAAGAAAATCCCATTCCCAAGCATGTTCACCTGTAGACCCAGAACCTGACACAGATTTCTTTCTGGGCAATTATAAGCTAGGGAGATAGAGGCTTTTGAGGGCCAACGAGAATTTTAACTGGTTAACCTGGCCTGGAGAAAGTGGCTTCTTTAAGAGTGGTCTTCTAGCCTCGGGAACACCAAGCCTCTTTTCTTAAAATGTCTTTTCAGGCTGGTCCAATGGTGGATTATCAGAACTCCACTAAAATTCGTGTAAAATGTCTTTTCCAACCAACCAGAAAAGTATACCTACTCTGCATAGGAAAATGCATAATGGAGAAGAGAAACGTTTTCCTCGGATAGCTGAGGGGACACTGTCAGGCAAAGCCCACACTCACAAAGGCCGTGGCAACCACATTGTTTTGAGATTGTTTTTAGGCAGAAGTGGTACGTTGTACTTCTTCAGTTTGAGTATTTATTTATTATCACACCATTGATTTAAATCACATTCTTTCAGGGAAATATGAAACATACTTCTTTATCATCATCCATTGTGAAGTGTACTAATAGTGTTTATCACTTACTTTGAAAAGAATTTTTTTAAAAAGACAAATTGAATGACAAAGAGAAGAATGGATATGTGAAAAGGGCATAGCAAAATATTCATTGTGGAATCTAGGTGCTGTGAGTACGGATGTCTGCCTTTAACTTTTCTTTATATTTGAAAGTTTTCATATTTAAAGAGTGTTAAAATATTAAACAGTTTGCAGTATAGAATTCAGTGGTTTAAATTATAATTCCTCTGGTGATAATTGTGATCTTGGGTTTAGTTTAAAATGTTGAGGCAATTGGGCATAATATGAATAATTTGGAAGAAAAAATTCTTTATTTGTTATTGGTGACATTGTATTCTAGCTTGAAAAAGCCCTTCACTATGTATATGATTTTAATTGAATAGCCACTAGCCATACTTACTATACATTGTAGAACTCACATATTTAGTTAGATGGATAAAGGGGCAATAATGGAGGTACAGCAAATTGAGCTGAATTATTCCTGACCCTAGAAAAGTCTGTAAGGGAAAAAAAAACCCGTATGACTAAAACAATGTATTCCCAGGATATTTGCTGCTTTCTCCTATAATTGAGAGTTCCATTTGGTCAAATGTCTGTTAATCAAGGTTTTATTATGCTTTTTTCTTTAAGATTTTATTTATTTATTTTTAGAGAGAGGGGAAGGGAAGGAGAGAGCAAGAGAAACATCAATGTTTGGTTGTCCCTTGCATGCCCCCTACTGAGGACCTGGACTGCAACCCAGGCATGAGCTGGACTGGGAATCAAACTAGTTATTGTGTGTGTGTGTGTGTGTGTGTGTGTGTGTGTGTATGTGTGTGTGTGTGTGTGTTTTAGCAAAATAGAGTGTATAATTTGGGTAGTAAATGAATGAATGTTGTCCCTAGCCTCCAGTGACAGACACACAGTGCCATTAACTGAGCATATATAAATATTGTGCAACAACTTAGGAAAATGTTTTTTATTTCATATTGAGCAAGCAAAGCTTAAATTATTTCATATCTTCTTCCTTCATGATTGAAACCATATATTAAAGCACATATGATGAAGAAAACAATGGAGAAAATGTTAGATGGGATTCTGTTAGGGTGGTAAGAGAGTGAGTATGGGTAAGTTTTTGCTTTCTCGTTTAGCCTCTTAAGAATTTTCGATCACATGGTTATGGTTACGTCAGTAATTAAAATATTGATTAGAAAGCGAGTTTTTCAGACCAAGCCCGTGTTTCAGCACCGCTGACCTCTGGGTTTCCCTTCAGCGGAGTCAGCACGGCGCCCCCGGCAGCTTGCACCCCTCCCTGGCTCCTGTCATCAGCAGCCTACAGAACCTCGTGGGCACAAAAAGAGCCTCAGATCCTTCCCCCCAAAATTCAGGTATTCCTGGGACACACCTCCTGCAAAACCTTCCTGTCACCCACTTTTTTAAACATTAATATTTTTTAAAACCATCTGTTCACCTTCAATTAAAATATTTTCAAGTCTTTGCGCTTGGCCACATAGGCCCCAAGCATTGGGAAAGGCCTGTTCTAAAGGAAGTAAAGCCAGAGAGATTAATTTTTGGAATGTGCCCTTAACTTTACCCCAAAGTTAAAAAGTAGGAAAGCGGAAATCCAAAGCATTCCCTGAACTAAAATCATTTAAAAAATTAGGGGTCACTCTAGGAGGGTCAGAAGTGCATAGACCAGTGGGGTGGGACAGGGACAGGGTCTTGTTAAGTCTTTCCTTGGGTAGATGGTTGTCTGTGATTAAGTCAGAAAAATGTACAGTAAAGTGCAAATGGCTCACCTTCCGAGCCATTTAATCACCATAGTTGAGGCAGCTACTGCTGCATGCAGCCCATCAGCCTTTGTCTGACCACGTGGTTATGGCCACATCTGCGCCAGACAGCAGCGAGGACTTCTTCACCTGGCAGACATCGCCGCTGATCAGTGGCTGCTGGGATTTTGAGAAAGGGTGTGGTGTCAATACTTGGTTCAGTATTCTCTCTTGATAGGCCTAGAAAATGATACACTTTCAGGAGATAATATTATATCCTGCATATATTATGTCTTAATTTTAAAATTTAATTGTGTTGCTTCTTTATCAATAGGCACAGATACGGAACCAAGGACCGTTGAGATAATCAGGGTAAGTCAGTTTTTTGCTATTTTTCTACTTTGTGTAGGATTTGCATAAAATGCACATTTTCCCCTTAATACAATTGGTTGGGGAATTAGTGTGGTTCTTCAAGTTACTGAAAAAAATATGTGATCTCTGTAACCTAAACAGGCTTAGAAAAATACAATAAAGTACATGGATAACCACCATCAATTTTTTGGTACATCCCATGTACTACATTTTGTGCATGTACTTAAAGTTTTATAAAACAAAAAAATAGTATCATATTCCACATACTCTTGTAGCTTTTTTTTACTTTAAGAACTTTTAGCCATTCCAATAAATATATTTTGGCAGCATATAGCAGCAATTTTCAACCAGTGTGCTGCAAGAATTTTTAAAATATACAATACCTGACTATTTAGTCTGGGGCACTGACCTCTTGTCAAATAAAATAAATGACAACAGCCAACACAACAATAGTCATCTGGTGTGAATGAATCAAAATTATGCCTATTTTTAAAATTATATTTTATTGATTATGCTATTACAGTTGCCCTGACTTTTCCCCCTTTATCTCCTTCACCCAGCACCCCCCACTCCCTCAGGTAATCCCTCTACCATTGTCCTTGTCCATGGATCATGGATATAAGTTCTTTGGCTGCTCCATTTCCTATGCTGTACTTCCCATCCCCATGGATATTCTGGAACTGCTTATCTGTACTTCTTAATCCCCTCACCTCTTCACCCATTCACCCACACCCCTCTCCCATCTAGCAACTATCAGAATGGTCTCTGCATCAATGATCAAGTCTTTGTTCTTTTCGTTTGCTTAGTTTGTTTTTTAGATTCAGTTGTTGATAGGTACATATTTTAGCCATTTTTTTTTGTTTATAGATTTATTCTTTTTCTTAAATAAGTCCCTTTAACATTTCATATAATAATTATTTGGTGATGATGAACTTCTTTAGTTGTTTCTTATCTGGGAAGCTCTTCATCTGCCCTTTGATTCTAAATGATATCTTTGCTGGGTAGAGCAATCTTGGCTGTAGGTCCCTGCTTTTCATGACTTTGAATATTTCTTGCCAATCTCTCTTTGCCTGCAAAGTTTCTTTTGAGAAATCAGCTGGCAGCCTTATGGGAACTGCCCTGTAGGTAACTAACAGCTTTTCTCTTGCTGCTTTTAAGATTCTCTCTCTCTCTTTCGGTCTGTCTATCTATCTATCTATCTATCTTTAACCTATTTACTACTTGGCCTCAAGGTTTTTTTTTTTTCTTATATATAGTTGTACTATAGTTTCTTTGTTTTTTAAGATTTTATTTATTTTTAGAGATGGGTAAGGGAGGGAGAAAGAGAAGGAGAGAAACATCAATGTGTGAGAGATACATCTATCAGTTGCTTCTCACATACCCCCAACTGGGGACCAGGCCCATAACCCAGGCATGTGCCCTGACCAGGAATCAAACTTGAAACTTTAACCTTCTGGTTACAGACTGGTGCTCAATCCACTGAGCTGCACCAGACAGAACAAGATTCTCTCTTTATCTTTAACCTTTGACATTTTAATTATGATGCGTCCTGGAGTAGGCCTCTTTGCATCCATCTTGTTTGGGACTCTCTGTGCTTCCTGGACTTGCATGTCTATTTTCTTCACCAAATTAGGGAAGGTTTCTCACTATTTTTTAAAATATTTTTCCAATTTCTTGCTCTTTCTCTCCTGGCACCCCATGATGCAAATATTGGACTTCTTGAAATTGTCCCAGGGGCTGATTATACTATCCTTATTTTTTGGATTCTTCTTTCTTCTTGTTGTTCTGATTGGTTGTTTTTTGCTTCCATATGTTCCATATAATTGGTTTGATTCTCAACTTCATCGACTCTACTTGTGTTTCCCTGTAAATTGTTCTTTATTTCAATTAATGTGTCCTTCATTTCTGACTGGATCTTTTTTATGCTTCTGAGGTCCTCACTAAGTTTCTTGAGTATCCTTATAACCAGAGTTTTGAACTCTGCATCTGGTAGATTGCTTTATCCCCATTTTATTTAGCTCTTTTGCTGAAGTTTTAATCTGTTCTTTCATTTGGGCCATATTTCTTTGTCTCCTCATTTTGGCAGCTTCCCTGTGTTTGTTTCTGTGTATTAGGTAGAGTTGCTTTGACTCTGTGTCTTGGTAGTGTGGCCTAATGTAGTAGGTGTCCTATAGGGTCCAGTAGCACTACCCAAGCTGGGTACTCAAGGTACGCCCTTAGTGAGGGCTGAGTATACCCTCCTCTTGTAGTTGAGCCTTGGTTGCTGTTGGCAGGTCAATGGGAGGGATATACCCAAAGCAGTCAGCTGCAAGGATTGGCTATGACCATTAACCACAAACCTCCATCCTCCATGGAGGATCAGCTGAGCAGGGGCAGGGTGGTGGTACTCCCACATGGTCTGTAACTGTCTACTGAATATGCTGGCTCTGGGGCTTCCCAGGTGGTGCAGGCCAAGGTCCTCCTGCACTTACGTTCTGCCTGGGGCCACCCTGCATGAGCTAAAAAGCAATCTGAGATGGCTGCTAGTTGTGCTGGGTTTGGATATTCCCAGGCAAAGCCAACCTGTGAATTTAAGCTGGCTGCTGCTAGTGCCAGGCCTTGGGCTCACTGAGACCAGCTGTTGCTGATTTGAGAGGATTTAGGAAGTTGTGCAGCATGATCCAAGACCAGCCATTCACATGGAGAAGCATCTTGGGTGGACTTGGGCCCATTAGTCAGGTGGGACAGAGTCTCATCAACATTAGCCAGGTTGATGGAGTCTCAGATATGGCACCAGCTTGCTGGCTTTGTGGCTCTGTGGCTCTTGGGGGGTGAGGGAGGTTAGAAAAGGGACAATGGCCTCTGCTTGCTTTCAAGCCAAACACTTCAGTTTCTCCCAACATGCTGCTGGTACCTTTCAAGCTGCTGACTGGTACTGGAGCTCAGAGAGAGTGAATCTGAGTAGGTGAGTCTGTGTGTGGGTTCTTTATGAGGAACTGCTTGGGGCTTCTGAACTTTCTTCCACCAGCTCAATCCCTGCTGGTTTTTGCAACCAAAAGTTTTGGGAATTTATATCCTGGCACTGGAACCCTGGGATGGGGTCCTGGTATGAGGCTGGGACTCCTCACTCCCAAGATATCCCTTCCAAATTTTTATCCACCACACATGGGTAAGGGACCAGCCTGTTTCACATCTGCACCCCTCCTACCTGTCTGGATGGATGTGGTTTTTTTATTTCCATAGTTGTCAGGCTTCTATTCAATTTGATTTCTGGTGGTTCTGAGTGATGATTGTTCTATATTTTAGTTGTAATTTTGGTGTGGTTGTGCAAAGAGGTGAGTCATGTCTGCCTAAGCTGGCATCTTAACTGGAAGTCCTTTTTTTTGTCAGATCTGCAAAAAATATATTTTTGGTGTGGTGCAGAATTTTATTAATTAGTTTATATATGCCATGAGATGGAAAAGGTTGAAAATAGCTGGTATATAGCATGATTTCTATTGGTTACATAATATTCCATCATATGAATGTGCTGTGATTTGCTTAACCACCTTCCCCCCTGCCATTATTTTTAGAAAATGAGAGGGAAGATCAACAGGGAGAAGGAGAGAAACATCCATGTGAGCAAGGATTATCTATTGGTTGCCTCTTGCACACGCCCCATCCAGGGTCCAAACCCACAACCCCAACATGTGCCCTAATCAGGACTTGAACCTACGACCTTCCAGTTCACAGGATGATGTGCCAACCAACTGAGCCACACCAGCCAGGGCTTAACCAGCTTCCTCTTTTAAAACAGTTAGCATATTTCTAAACTGTCATTACCTTTTATAGCAAAATATATTCAGGGGGCGGCGGTTGCCTATGTCATGGGTGATTTTCTCAGGA
Source organism: Carollia perspicillata (assembly GCA_004027735.1). NCBI lineage: Eukaryota > Metazoa > Chordata > Mammalia > Chiroptera > Phyllostomidae > Carollia > Carollia perspicillata. The sequence goes on from PVKM010017322.1 coordinate 18,369, forward strand.
TAAACTCCTAGAAATGAAATTGTTGAGTCAAAAGCCACACTTGTTGTTAATGGCTTTTATACATGTTGCTAAATTGCCTTCCTGAGAAGTTTGTATAAGATGCATTTTAGTTCACACATCTGTCAAATCCTGAATTTCAAACACCAGCATGAAATCTGGAGTATTAGAAAGTGGACTTCTATTTTGATCACTTTGATCCTTAAATTTGGGGTCCAAGAAGTATAAATAAAAAGTGTGACCTTGTAATTATCATTTAACTGCAGTAAAGTTCTATCCAGCATCACTTAGTTCTCTGGAGTCAATCATAGCTGTGTTTGAAGGCAGTCTACTATTTATTAGCTCTATTATCTTTGGCAAGTTACCAACCTCCATTTTCTGTAGAATGGGGGTGAAAACACTGTTTACCTCACAAGGTGAATATTGTTGTATGGATTAAATGAAGTAATGCTTGTAGTATATTTTTCATAGTACCTAGTGCATCATGAATGTCCAGGAAGTGGCATCCATTATTATCGGTTAAATCTTTACTTTATCTGCATATGTGATCCCAGTGTCCTTCCACCCAGGTGGCAACTCAGCTGTTCCTACAATGGGGAGTTTCAGTGTGCCAACGTGTGCGGCATTATGGATAAATTCAGGAAACGTCAGGGTGGGTTTGCACAAAAGCAAATTATTGCCCAAATTTCTCCTTATTCCAAGATTTATAAAATGTCATTTTATGTTTTCTCAGTCATTAGAGCCACTTGTTTTTAAAAGCTTTTATAAAAAGACCTAGTCCTACCAGCCCCATTTTCCCACCCACAGCCCAGGAAGAAACTTCACCATGACACTCATTTTTGCCATTTGGCACCCAGGCCGTTACTGTCGATGCACTCAGAAACTATAAGCTAGACACAAATGCTCTGGAAAGCAAGCCACAGGCTGCTGGTGGCTGAGGAGGTCAGTGTTGCCTTTTATCTGTCTTGTAGGCATGGCATGGCAGCAGTAGTGTGTTGTTAATAGTAAGGAATCATGCCTTATACTTATGGGACGTGGGTTTTTTAAGTTCTTGCATATATGATTTTTGTTGTCACTTTTGTTCTTTCCCCTTTTCCCAACTTTATTGAGGTCAAATCGAAGTACACTAAGCTGTGCAGGTTTTTAAGTGATTAATTAAAGCTGTGGAAGCCCTGTGACCACACAAGTCCCTTTACCACACCCGGTTGTCACATACTAAAAACATTCACATAATCTGAGAACCCACCAAGTAATGTTATGATGTTTGCTTTCAACCACGCTACTTATTTTCAAGAACTAAAGAAAAAAATGATCCCCGTGTCCTGGGTTTTTGTATGTCAAGTAACGTGGGATTTTATGCTGGACCCCATGAGGAGACAGGATGCAGTCACCCAGTGAGGCTGAGACTGTGCGTTGCGTCTCCCCTTTTGTGAGTGGTGGTTCAGTTCTCTGGCTGGATTGCGTGCACAGCTTAGAATTGAGACTGAGAACTCTGTAGGTTCACTCAGAGCTGGAGGATTCCTTCTCCAGCTGCCTTTACTCTAGTTTTCTTCCTTTATTCTCCCGCCACCAGGCGCTCCTTTGCCTGGTCCCTCCGACCGGGAAGAGGGGAGCGTCTCCAAATGGTAGCTGTGTGCGCCACTTCCCAGCTCCTGGCCCGCATCTGGCCCTCAGCATGGCAGCACCGGGCCAACAACCATGACGGTCATTCCTGCCATCATTTCTCCAAGTTTTGGCTTTCCACCACATTTTGAGTTTCCTTACTTTTCAGAAGCCTCAGGTAGTTGTTTTTTGTATTTTGGCACATCCTTTATTTTCATCAGCAGGAGAGATATACTATAGTGTGCATATGCCACTATGCTAAATCTGGAACTTGTCATTTGTTCTGTTAGAGATTTTTAAAATGCTAACCCTCCGATAGAATGTTGGAAGAACCTGGACTAAAGCCAGAGTCAGTTCACCAGGGCCCAAGGGAACCATGTTGCCTCACCTAATAATCTTGGGGAACATTTCCTGTCATGTTTGACTTCTCTCTCCAAACCATGTCGTCGTTATAGTGAGTGTCCTCTAACATCCTTTGTTTTAAGCAGTCATGTAGCTCGCTCAGAGCCAAGTATGTTTGTTCACACCCACGAGAGCATGATATGTGTGGCAGTTTGATTATAAACACCATATGAGAACATACTTGCCAAGTCTGCATCAAAATTGGCCACCAAAGTGAGCAGTAGCATAGGGTTTTGTTTTGTTTTTCACTCCCACTATTGCCTTTTTATTGAGCCTTTTTTGTAGGCCAGGACTGCACTATATCATCTCATTTAACCCTCAATCCAGCACTGGGAAGTAGGTGGGATTCTTCCCATTTTATGCCTAGAAATGGAAGATGTAAAAGGTTAAGAAACTTCCTGAAGACTCCCCAGCAAATTAAGTGCTAGTGCTGAAACATGGGTTTTTCTGCCCTGACCGGTGTGGCTTTGTTGGTTGGATGTCGCCCCGCAAAGCAAAGAGTCACAGGTTCAATTCCCAGTCAGGGCACATGCCTGCACTGTAGGGTTGGTCCCCAGTAGGGGTGTGTATGAAAGGCAACTGATTGATGTTTTTCTCCCTCGTATCAATGTTTCTCTCCTTCTCCTCCTCCCTCACTTCTCCTCTGTCAAAAAAAATAAATAAATAAAATCTTTTTTTTTTTAAAGAAAAGAAATACAGGTTCCTCTGACACCAAAAGACCTGCACTTAACTCCTGTGTTACCCTGACCTCCTGCATCACAGAGTGTTTTTTGTTCAGCAGCTACCAAGGACAGTCAGGTTGTGGCTCTTTATCAAATCTGTGCTGTGTTTTGCTTCTTTTTTAGGAGCTCAGTGATGCCCTTGGAATCAGTATTGCTGGCGGAAGAGGAAGCCCCTTAGGAGATATCCCAATATTCATTGCCATGATTCAGGCCAACGGAGTGGCTGCACGCACACAGAAGCTTAAAGTAAACAGACGGGGCCTGGGGAAGTGCGAGCAGCACGTGGCGGGACGGGAGGGGAAGCTGCCGCCGTGGGCACTTTGTTTAAAGTTGGGATTCCAACAGCCATCGGAGACCTATGCTGAGGACGCAGTGCATTGGGGAAAGTTTATACCTGAAATTCATTAGGTCCACGGGCATATACAAATATTATTGTTTGCATCAAAGCTTCTCGATGAAAGAAGAACCTGCAGCTCACTTACAAAGCCTCCTGTACCATCTTTCAGCACCTACTTCCGCCTGAAGTTGATTTTCACCTGAGAGTGATTTGACCTTAGAATCTTTCTTCAACCAAAAGAATCAACATTCTCATAATTTTTCTTTCCATTGCCCATTAATTTTAACTTAGGTAGAAAAATAAAGCGGAAAATATTTGGCCTTCTCACTAGAGCTGTATTGAACAGTTAATTTGTACACCCCACCATTACTGACGAATGGATGCATGAAACACCACCATTACCAAAATACAAAAGCGGCCTGCCGTGCCTTTTAATAATCAAATCTGGCCCCCTTCTTGTGTCTCCGATTGGCCCGTATTTGGGGAAAGCCATAAAAATTCCTCATGCTTCTGGAACATGCACGCACAGCAGAAATACAGAATCTTCACAATAGCCACAAATGGGAAATATGACTTCCCAAGAATTTTAAGCATTCTTCTCAAATTTAATTTTTCTTAATGATAGTGATTTTCCACCACTTTTGTGCTTCCAGGTTGGAGACCGGATTGTCAGCATCAACGGGCAACCTTTGGATGGGCTGTCTCACGCGGACGTGGTTAATCTGCTGAAGAACGCCTACGGGCGCATTATCCTGCAGGTACCGCATCGGTGGGACCCGCAGCTGCGCCAGGCAGATAAGTGGCCTGCAGAAAAGATTGAGCCTCGCTGGCAGTAGGCATCGCCGCCCAGCAGGGCGCTCGCTGATGTGAATTATGAAGGTTGAAAGCAAGAAATTATTATTTTTATTCAGAAATTCTTTAATGCCACCCATACAGGCAGTGAGCGTGATTATGTGAAAGCCTAACAAGGGGAGAAAAATTACTCTTTGCTTCACGTGATAAATCAACAAGGCTTTTAGCTTCCAGTGTTCTTTTGTAAATCAGAATTCGCAAGGAATAGGAAATGATTTCTTTTCTTCTGCCCCAAAACTGTTACTGAACTGCCCGAGTGCTGTTTGGTCCGCTCACATTAAAAGAAGGGAGAAATACAATGTTCTTTTTCCTGTACCGTATGCGATTGCCAACACTGTTAAATGCTCACTGTATAGTAGCCATCAGCTAAGGCAGACAAGTATTTATCAGCTGTGGTCTCCAAGGGTGCTGTCCGGAGAGGCCCGGGGAAATACAGCAGGAAGTGGAAGTGAGGCGTGCTGTTAATCACCTCTTCTTGCACTCCCAGCACCTCACCTGTCTCAGAGATTGATAGCAGGTGGTGAGTGAGAGGCAGCGTACGGGCAGTGCGTTTCCTGAAAGAGTTTCCCCAAATGTAGGATTGTAATCACCGTACATACTCTGCAGAATGAGTATTCAATGGTTAGAGGTAAAAAGAATAAAACCCACAATTTTACACCTTAGAGAGGGGGCTTGTCAGCCCCTCAGACCATTCTAGCCCTAAAGTAAAAGTTTGAATTGAAAAACCATGACTTCTGGGAGAACCAGTTCATGGTGCTTAGCTCTCACATCTGAATGGTCTAAGACCCAAAGTGCCAACACAGACGTTTAAAAACGTGTATGGCTTCCAGCATGGATGACGGGTATAATAAAAACACCGTCAGTATTTCAGGGGAATTCATGGGATCAGCAACCTACTTGTTCAGTGGTTTGGACAGGCTGTGGGATCGGCTCCCTGCTCCTCCTCGTCTGCACTCGCAGTGGAATCTTACCAGGTTACCTCCCGTTTCTCCCTCTGCCATCGTCACAGCCTGCGAATCTTCCTTTTTTGTTTGCTGCACTTACTTTCCCTTCGAGTCAGGCTGACCCCTAGAGGCCCTACCCATGCAACTGTCCAACCTCGTAGTTGAGGACCCTTAGCTTCCCAGTTGTAAGGAGTCATTTCAAACGATGACTATGTCAAGACAAAATGGTGTTTCCCTCGGCAAAACCTGGTATAGTCGCTATTTGCATGCACCGATATAATCCGTTCAGCTCCACCTTCTTCACAAAGGGATGGGGAGACACAATGTGCAAGTGTAACGCGAACCATAAAAAGTACCTTGAATGAAGAGGAACTCCTGCTCTCCCACGCAGAGTTAACACTTCAGTCAGCCAAACTGCTGCTAGGAACATACTTTTGAATGAGTTCCTTGTTTTCCTTATTTCTGTATTTTAACAAGAAAATGACATTTGGTTTCAAGTGATCTCGTGTTAAACACATTAGTTGGTGTTATTTTTTAACATGTGTTATTAAAAGCTTAAGGGACGCCTTTGGGATGTTGACAGTTGCAACGTACACAGTTGTGGGTGTGCAGCGTATGTGCTGCCAAAGGCTTTAGACATGCAGCCCAGGAAAGTCTCACGTCCTGCATCAGACACCTTTCAGTTGCATAGCATATTTGCTTCAATTAAAACAGTGTGCAGGACTAGTACCAGCAGTCCAGTGATCACAGCGGACGTGTCACTACGTGATTTTTATTATCAAGTGAGCCAGCCCATTGACAGAAGAGTAGGGAAGGTCAGATCATTGTGGCTGACAATGTGAAAAAGACTTACTGTCAGTGGTTGTGCAGAGAAGTCAGCAACTACCGATTGCACGGGGAAGATCAAGGTCTGGGTCAACAGACTTCAGGGCACAGAAGGGGAGGAGGGTGGATGAGACAACCAACACTTCTGGAACCCCCTCCCCACAGTCACATTGCTGTCTCTAGGTGTGATAAGGAGGTAGATATTCTTGCCTTTAAAGTAAGATGTTTCTTATTCCTAGTTATGGATTGCTCAGCAGAGACTGATTTGGCTGTGAGGGGTCATTTTACATGTTTCCAGTTATATTTGCTTGGGTAGTTTGATTGTTTGTCAGTGTAGTTCTTTTGTCTGTGGAGTTACAATAAAATAGTTTTTTTATAAAATCAGGTACTCTGGCTCTCTACTAAAACAAATTACTTTTTTTGAGAACATAGAGGATAAAAAAAGCATATAAGGGAATTTTTTTTACTATAGGAAATTGTGAGGCTCGTTTAGGGCCCAAAAAGTGTTTTTCCAGCCCTGGCCAATGAGCTCAGTTGGTTAGAGCATCATCTTGATACACCAAGTTTGCAAGTTCAGTCCCCAGTCAGGGCACATACAAGCATCAACCAATGAACATACAAATAAGCAGAACAACAAACTGATGTTTCTGTTTCTCTCTCCCTTCCTTTCTCTAAAATCAATAAGTAAAAAAAAAAAATCTTAAGAGTTTTCCCAAACATTTTAGAGCATAGGCGGATGGGTGGATTGAGGTCGTATTTTCTAATCCAGGAAATTCAGGGGGAGTATGCCGGGAGAGAAGAGAGATTCATCGTTTGGGACATCCAGGTGGAGAGATGTCCAGCAGGCCCAGGAAATGTGCTGCCGATGGTCAGGGGTCTTCGGTGCTGGAAGCAGAGAGGGTACATTGAGCCATCTGCAGCTTTTTAATGTCAGCATCCCCACTGGCTGCCACATTATGCTCCCTACATCCTGGTTCAGTGAACGAGAGGAGAAGAGACAAAGACAGAGGACAAAGGCTAGGAATCAGCAGCAAGGAGGGAGAGCAGAAGAGAGTCTGAGATCAGGGACATTGATTAAGGGCCTGGCTACAAAGTAGTTTGGGAGGCCCTTTGAGAGCATCCTCCAGACCCCAGAAAACAAGCATAGAAACACTGCTGTAAGAGGGCCTGGCTGCTGACTGGAAGAGAGAGACATGTCCTACTTATCAGGACAATATTCAGAAAACAATGACTTCTCTTGTGAGCCCGAGATTGAAAATGAAAGAGGAAAAAATAAAACACAAGATTAATTCAGGAGGTCCAATGTGCAACAAATAGGAGTTACAAAAAGAAAACCAAAAATAACAAAAAGAAAATAAATTCAACTTAAGGTCTTTTAATCAGTGAACAAGATAAATAAAACAAGAATGATACCTATAAACATTCCAAAACTTTCCAGGAGAAAAGTATATGCTACTTACAAAAAAGAACAAGAGATTCAAACAGCGCCTGGCTTTTTTTCAGCAGTGTGTCTCTGAGACATTAGTGTAGGATATTCTCCAACAAAAGAGCGAAGTAAGAAAGAGGAAAGCCACTGAATCCGATGCTAAAGATCATCGAAGCCCCAAGACAGCTCTCTAGCCAGCAGAGAGAAGAACTTGTCCAGATGGGAGCAGGGGCAGAAGCGGGCTCTGGAGGACGGGCCTCTGGATTAAAGAGGAAAACAGAGGAACAGATTATCTCTTGTTTAACTGAGCTGGAAGTTGGAGATCCATTGGAAAATTTGGGGCTGAATTAGTGATAAGTATATTAAAAATTAAACAAAATTAGATACTTATTAACCTTGAGGAAAACAAACTCGTATGGAAAAGAAAAGAACCGTAATCATAGTTGAGTAGTTGGCTCCATATAAATAACATTTGTGTAAACATTCCAACTCATAGTAATAAAACCAACATAACCAAGCATCATGA